>DWTO01003691.1:0-12300 GCA_018244755.1 Jemadia pseudognetus
ACCCGGGAATCGAACCCGGGACCTCCCGATCGGCAGTCGCACTTGCAACCAACACGACCAACGAGGCAGTCAATTATGAGTGTATTATAAATATATTACTGCAATTACAAAAAATATTATAATATTATTGTTATTATGTATTATAAATATATTAACGTATTAATATAAATAAATTATAATTGACTGCCTCATAAATCGAGTGGGCGCGAGTGCGATTGCCGATCAAGAATTCCTAGGTTCGAATTCTCTATCGAGTACTACTAGACTTTTCTAATATAAAACTGGTATTGTCCGGTAGTCTGAATATGTGCCCGATGTATGACAATAGACTCATCACCATAATGGGATATAAATATAACAGGTGGAACGTAGGCGTGTAATACAATCATCTGCTTACCTCTTCGGGAATTACAGACACTATGTTACATTTACGTTTCAATTAAAATTGACTTAAAGGGCCAAGTAATTTACTACTTATAACGAACATAATTCTAATGACAAAAACGTGCAAAACAACGTGTTTTTATCGCAAAACACAAAACAAAGGGTGGGGTGGCACAGTTGTCGCCTACAGGCCGCGATCGCGGGCCCACGCAGAACACTGTTATCGAATAAGCGCCATTCGTTTTTGACGGGAAATTGACGTGCGCATTGAAAAAATAAATCTTGCTTAATTTAAATGTGAACAAACTCGTAGTATATTTTCGCTAAAATTGTTGATTAGACGTCACCACTCGTCGATCATTTTCAGATATCATTTACGAAATAATGCGTACAGTTCATTTTGAAATATGTTACTATTATATCATATGACTGCCTCGTTGATCGTGTTGATTATAAGCATGACTGTCGATCGGGGTCCTGGGTTCAAATTCCGTGTCGGGCATAAAAAGATTTTTGTAATTTATATATTCTACTAGTGGCTCGGAGCCTGGATGTATGTCCGGTATATGGCAATACGCTCACCACCTATTCCATTCTGGGACGTAAACGTAACTGGTGAAACGTGGGAGTGAATTACACTTCTCTGTCTATCTCTTCGACGATTATAGACGTGAAACGACGTATATTATATCACTTAGATAGTAATATAATATTTTTAAATGATGATAAATAATTATAATATTTGATTGACATATAGTTTGATATGATGTATTAGTTAATTAAAACATACAATAATTTTATAACTTAATTTATGCAACGAAGTCATCATTGAAGTGCATTAATTTTAAGAGATAATACCTAAGATGTGATCCTAAATGTTTCCAACATACTATTACGAGTATGTCACGGAAGTTTAATTCACAAAAACGTCAAATTTCTGTTCAGGCATATATATTGTCGACGTAAATCTCTAATGAATTGAAATGTGTAAGTAAGACTTTTGCTGGAGTATTTTCTTTCCATTACGAAACGCTTTTCTTGTGACATTTTATCTTGTGACTTGTGTTACATTTTATCCTTTACGCTGTTGACGTCGTTATTAATAGATCGTAAAATCCTTTGTGAGGAGAATGACTACTAAGAGACTCTTTTGAATATGTTTCAATAAGCAACTGTTGCGGATTCCAAAACGAAATCCGATTTTTTTACATTCGCATACTGAATTGTATACACGAAGTAACCATATTATATTTTTGTAATTATGTGCTGTGTGTCATGATGTAACATTAAAGTTGACCAAATCCATATCGTAACACGGGACCAAGTGACTTATAAAGAAGTTGATTAAAATAATGTACATATATTACTTTAAGTATGCTTAAAAGTCATATTACAATTTCTTGAAATGTAGCATGAAAGTATAATCCTCTTGCGACATACGCAGTATCAGGTATAATTATATATATAAATTTTCCTTACAAGCTAAATAACTGGTAAGGGAAATAAAGTTTAAAATTTATATTAGGACTATATTATAACTCCTTCGTTGGTCATGCTGATTGAAAGTGCGACTGCCGATCGAGAGCTCATGGGTTCAAATCCCGTGTTGGGCACTATAGGATTTTTCTAATTTATATTGTAGCTCGGAGTCTGGACATGTGCCCGTTGTATGTTAATAGGCTTACCACCTATTGCATTGTGGAATGTAAACGTAACTGGTGAAACGAGGGAGTGTACTACAATCCTCTGCTTACCTCTTCGGGGATTACAGACGTGATATCACATTTATTTTAAACTATGCCTATAAATGTACCTCGTTCCCTTGTCCCCGTTAAACAGATGCTCGTATCACGACTTTGATGTATAATTTGTAAGGACTTGAAAGAATGTGAGAATCAATAGTTAAGCCCGATCCAATCTTACGCAGGACGAAGGAGGTGAACTTCTCACTGCCGACGCTACGATCTTCGTCGTTGGGCGAGCTCCGTGACGTCAGCGTCAGCAGCCTCGCCAGTGACGTCTTGTGCCCGCCCGTTCCCACGCAGTTTCGTTCCAACTCCTTCAGTAAGTCAAACAAAACGTAACTTTCGTTTCAGTCACAGTTTTAATGAACACCAAATAGCAATAGACATAAAACTATTGAATTATTCTGCGAGATTTCAAGTAATGTACTTTCTAAGGATTATTACAAAATGATTTCCTTTAATTCACGTCATTTAAGATCTCAGTCTCATCAGTTTCATCTAAGTCATCTAAGATATGACGTAAATTGAATATATATACTTTAATATTGACGTACCCACGTTTAAAAAGGACTAAGAAATCCTTTTGTTTTCAGAAATAAATTTAACGAACTATTAACAATAATTGAGTACCTATTCCTTTTAATTAAATTTTAAAGATAAACAATTTTATTTTGAGCATTGTACGTACTTTTGCTGACATTAAATGTAATTGTTTTTCATTTTGAGTAAATTAAATTGTATAAAATCTCGGGTATATACCTAAGTCAATCAAATGTGTATGTCCTTCAGTAATCATATCTTATTTTCGTTAATGTATTGAAACATCTATGTTACAAAAATATTGTCAAGTATAAGAACTGCAATAAACTTTTAATACAAATGTTGAAACAATAGGTACTTTGTGAGCGGACAGATGAGTAATATTATTAAAACTTGTTCTATTTCAAGCTGTGGAGAACATTGCTAGTGGTCGTGGCTTATTAGCACATAAACTTGCGGATAGCATCCAATTGTCTTCGAAAGTTTTACAAATAGTTTTGTCATGTTGAACACCGGTTTAGAAAAATTCAATTGAGATATTTTCTATAAATGTGAATTCAATTTTCAAAGTGAAATAAATATACGACTTAAATTGATCGAATGAATGACTAAAAATATGTTACCAAACAATTATGTTATACGAATTTTAGTGGAATATAGTTTTGGTAGGCCTTGTAAGATAATTATCTAAACAAATTATCTAATTATCTAACAAAAAATTATCTGTATTTCTCGAGCATAATTCGCATTTTTATGCATAATCCGCAACTTATCACTCAAACCTTTGATTCGGTGTAAATTATAAATATTTGTAAATTTAAGCAACGTCAGAAGTGTAGTTAAGTAGGTGATGGCTAGGGGAAAATTTTCATACGCACTTTACACAGTACGCTAAAACTGACCTTCACTTATGTGTTGAACATACTTATCTGAGATTAGTTCTAGCATGAAATTATATTGTAATGAAAAATAAAATTATCCTGTGTATTTTAGACTTATCAAATAACAGAAAACTTTTTTTACATAGTGATTATACTTCACTTTCATCTAATGGTACTTCGAATGATAAATTTTTTGGTAACGTTTTTACTGTGTCTTTATTTACTGTACTTTATTTACTCAGTACTGCAGTTATGTCCAGGTTTATCGAAATAAATTAATTCAATTATGTACTTACGTACAGTTGAAAATTAAAACCAACGTAAGTTTAATCAAACTTTTGATATCTCTCTCTCTCGCTTAACTCATCAAAGTTTCAATTTCTCGTAACTTATATATGAATATAAGTGAAAATAGACCACGTGGGAACATATTTTAGAGCTAACGAGTTTGTTTTAACTCGATACGCTCAAGTTGTTGTGGGCTCGAAAGAGTTGTTGAGGAGAGTGTCGAACAAACGTTGACTAGTTAAATACCTAAATATTGATAACAGTTCTTAACCTTTTCGGGAAATATTGTTTATAATTGAAATGAATTAATACTTTGTGCATAAATATTTTTCATATTATTAACTTAGCCATTACTATGAAATAAGTACCTACTACATAACAGACATACCTATTACTCAGAGAAACAAATCAATTTCAGGATTCTTAAACCAAGAACGAAGCATATGCTGCTGTTTTTTTCCGTTTCAACTTAGCGACTTCATGTTGAGAGAATTAATACGTCATTCGAAAATATGCTAAGATATCAAGGGATTCCGGAAACGATCCCTTTAGTTAATAACTCCTAGTACGTAAAACGTTGTCGTAGCTTTGAAAATATTCCAAAGATACTCGTAGATAAAATAGACAATCACAGAATAAATACAAAATTATATTTTAATAGATATTTAACTTCAATAAGCATTTCAAAACAACAAGTTTTTAATCTGAAAAGGATGAACTGGAATTTACTTGAAGAAATTTAAAGGTACACTTGTCAACGATAAGGCTTTGTTCGAACAACTTTGGTAATTTTTAATAACTGGAATTAGCGGAAACTTTCTCCGGGGAATAAGCAAGCAAAAATCTAACACGGATTCTTTTATTTTGTCGTTGTATCCAGAACAAACCTTAAGCGAGACCATTGTCCGTAGAACAGACGCATGAAAAAGTTTCTATCAACACTAAATCGTAACAACTGTTTGCATTTTTAATATTCTGTAGTATTTAGGCAATATAGGAAAAACCGTGGTTTTTTAAAGTTGTGATCGGATTTCTACCTAAACCTACATCGTCGGTTTTTTTCTCTTGTATTATTAACACATGGCGCATTTTATATTAAAAACTCAATAATTAAATATATACCTACTATATAATATAATACATTAGGAACTTAATATAATGGGAGTCAAATTGGAATTGTATTTTGATGCCCCGAATATTAAGAGCATTATAAAAATTTGGAATTTCCTAAATCATCTTCAAAATACTAAATATTTTACGGATTTAATAATAATTCGGCACATTGTTTCATTAATATTGACGATCTCAATGTTCAAATACAAAAATTGCTGACGTAATGTGTTGTTCAACTTTTTGACATTAAATCAATAATTTGTTATTGGCTGAGGTCGCTGGGAAGGGATACAATTTCAATATTAACTCAATCGGAGTTTTACTGGAATAATTTGAAAATTTATTGAATCTCCCTGAAACACTTTAACATGAGTTTTAAACTTTTAAATGTTTACCGTTATAAACAAGAATATTGTTTGTTTTACGAAAAACGATATGTTGAATAAATATTTGAGTAACCAGATACAAAATATTCTTACTTTATATGTGAATTTGTCGGTTTAATTGAAAACCGTGTAGACGTGAACCGTGATACATCACATGAAACGTTAACACTGCGAATAAGATAAAATAAATAATGATATAATAATAATATCACAAAACGTGATAAGATCAATATTATGTAGATTACAATTTGAAATAAGAAATTAATACAAGGACTGCTAGTTATGACGTCCAACGTAAACTCAGCTCTTTGTTATATCGAGAAACCTCAAAAATACGAAGAAGACATTTAAATCGCAAATTGCTTACTCAAAGAATGTCCTTTGAAGAATCTCAAATTTACCGTTCCGAACGCTATAATGTTTACCGGAAACACAAAGCAGACTTTAATTTCGAGTGCTCTGCACGAATAAAACGCTTAAGGGAAAAAGACAGATTAAACATAACCTCTCAAACGATCTTGTAAAGGACGATTGTAATGAGAATTTTAAATTAAATATTCTGTTCCCAGTGACCGTAATAGCGCTACGGTAGAAAGGGCATAATACTGAGAATACAATTTAAACGTCACTATATTTGCTGTTACTGTAACTATTTCTATCACTTCATTCATTATCAGTAAATTGCAGTCCACAGCTGGACATGTCTTCCGTGAGGAATCCTAATAGTGTTATCATGTTTCGTATAGATCACTTAAATATCCTTACGAGGCATGCTCACATTAAGTCATGTTTGTTATTACAATGTTTGAACCAGTTTAATTTACGTTTTTTTCGAGATGGCTCGACGAGTATCAGTCGCGACCTCGCTGAAATCGGCGGGTGCTCATGAAAATAGAATTCGTATAGACTCGAAACTAGTCGTATTTATCTAATAATTCCAAGACATTAAATGAACCAATCAATTAGTTACATTATTGCTGGAAACGTAGAAATGAAGGTTACAATATACAATAATAATTCGACTGAGACAATTATCAAGTAATAATTTAATAATTCATGGCCGCAAATAAATAATAAATGCGACAAGAAATATGACAGAAGAGCCCGGATTATTATCTACGCATGTACATGTATGCAATCCACTAAGACTGATCATTCTCAGCCTGAGAAAGAGCCTTTTCGTATTATATAAAAAAGTTCGCCGACTACCATGATAATACAAAACACTTTTAAAACTTAAATTAACACGGTGTAGTAAACATTATAAAACTGGGAATTGTTCCGCAATGCGCTGCAATGGAAGTAGAAGTTAATAATAGCAAGAAAATAAGAATCGTGTAACATTTCATTCCCTGAAGAATACGGACGAATTTATTTTGTTTCCCATTAAAAGTTCAAACAAAGATAACGTTCCTTTTAGTCTGTCTTATTACTACGAACTTATAATACATAAAATTAAATTATTCATCGTCGTTGATACAAAACCTTTCAAATAAGTGAGTATGTTGTTAGCTCATGGACCTACTAGTTTTTGATACATGCATATTTGTATTTATAGATACTTTATATACGAAAAATGGAGACTGCGAGAATTAACAGAAGAAAATAGAATAAAAAGTGCCAATCTGAATAAACTAAAAAATTTGTATTTTTTATATATATTTCACACCTCTATTACGGTGTATTTAATTACAATTGTTTACTTACATGTCAACAACGTTAAATGTTAGGGTACAATTATGTACGAGTATGTTTAGTTGCCAGGATACAGAGTAGGTACCTATAGCAAAGCGTTTAAATAGGTAATTACGGATAAATATATAATTAGAGAACAATCAGCAATTTCCTTACGTATTTACGCTCTCAGTAAATTGTTACTGATTGAAGTGATGCTGTTATGAAATGTATTCTTTCATTACGGTTAGTTACTGCTTCAGTTTAGTATTAGCAATAGTGTCTTAGATCTTGATAAGTCTAGTTTTTGTAAATGTTGATTTTTTTTCTCATCTTAATGTTCATTTTTGTTCCGAAAGTTTATTAGAATTCCCTTCGTGGAAGAACTCTAAATTAAGTATTTTTACCACATTACGATTATTTTGTTAACATGGAACTCCAACTATAGCTATTGTATTGCCGTATATTTAACATGAAACTAAATTGTGGTGAAAGTTTTGACGTATTAAGCACGACGAAACTCTCAGAGGACTTTGTAACGCACTCTGACACGCTATATTGCCTCTTGGGATGGAGCAGAAAGCACATTTTACGGCCCAAATTAATATTTATATTGTACGCATTACTATATTATATATCCAAAATTTTGTAGTGATATACTTAAATTCCTAATTCGAGCGCCTGACAATGGGGGATCGAATCTTAAATCCTATGCATGATGTCCCAAAGTGATGGCCGTATGATATACGAGGTCCCCAGAACACAATATCACATGGTTATTTAAAAGCATATATGTATATGTTACAAAGCGCATTTTATAAACATATAACTAACTGTAATTACAAAATTATTTTGTTTTCTATAGGATTTGAAAAAATGCGTTAGTAAATAAACGAATTAGTGAATAAATTAATTAGTGAATAAATGCAATATGATTACAGATACACAATATTATCTATCGCCTTATACTTCGTAAATGTTCCACAAAGGCCATGATATGTCACGCAGAGAATGAACCGCGGAAATACTGCGGTACACTCAAGTGCCCCCGTGCGTTCTCAAGTCGCTTGTATCCGTCGCCGAAAATATTGCAGCGACGCTCTAATATGACGCGAAGTGAACGATCAAGAGTGTATATTGCCATTTCCGATGTCATTGTTCAGTAAATATGTCATTAATTATATTAACATTTGAAAACAGATCATCGCTCCGATGTGTTTGAACCGACGTATCATAAAGTAAATCATTTTGTATATTTGAGTCGTTAAATTTCAGTTTATTATGAACTATTTTTATGTATGTAGTTTCTTCGGGTTACAGAAATACAAAGGCCTTAAGATCAAATAAAAAAATAGGTAACTTATCGTTTGTATATTTAAAGTTTATAGTAGCTAAACCCATCTGAAAATATTTTCCTGTGTTTCTCTTGCGTATCCAATTTCACTAGTATTTTATCGTATGAAAATGTCAATCACCTTATCGTAACATCATCATCCAATCAATCCATCATCCTTTGGAGGTCAACTGCTGAACATAGGCCTCCCCAAATCGGCGCCACTCCTCCCGGTCTTGGGAATCTTACAGTTACCAGCTATCTCCCCAAGTCATCAGACGTGGTAAGAGGGCGACCGAATCCCCTCTTACCGAATCCCCTCTTACCGAATCCCTTTACTCGACTTCCCCACATCATTTATTTGTAACATTATTGCTTAACAATAGACATTCTATTGTAAGAAGAAAAGCTATTTATAACCTAATGACATTTTCCATAAAGGTTTGTTGAATTGAATGTGTTCATTTACTTAACTTAAAATTAAATTGGTGTATTACGTTCAACGCGTTAGGACGCAGGTGGTGTTGTGGCATAAAATTAAAATCTTTCAGCCGTCACAGAAATGGGACTGTCACATGAATTGTATATATATCTGTGTATTTTAATTGCTTTAAGTTGTTGGCTTTTCCAACAAAATAAAAGATAAAAAACAGTTTCAACAATATTATATCAATTAATAGGTATTATGTTCATCAATATTCCAATTAGGTTTTATTTTAACAACGCCGTGGGTTTTAATAATACTTCAATGAGCAAAATATGATTTAAAAAGGTTAATTAACCCCTCCACTCGGGGTTATTAGCTGCCGCACCCTACTGACCATGTTACACCTACTAAATGATTCACGTGTAATTTTACTTGATCACTAGGTACCACAGGTTTTTTGACTGGTACCAATATGTTGTAGACAATATAAGGTAAAAATATATTTAAAACAGCCCGCAGTAAAAAATCTCTTTAATTAGTACAAAAAATGAATAGGAATTAGGGTATATCATCGCTATTAACAATTTTTCGCTATTCTACTCAGTAATTAGTTATATAAACGTTAAATAAGTGAATAATGGCCTGATAAAAACTTATTTTTATCAATCACTCGGTTGTTAATGGGCTAAAAACGGCACCAACACATTTGTTTCTTTACGCTACGCCATTTTACCGCTAGTCAATTACGATGTAAGTAAAAAAAAATTTCACTACATACGAGTAGGTACGTTTAAATACATTTATACCAAAGTTATATCGTCCACCCTGTTTTTGTAAGAAACTTCGTTGTTGAACAAACTTTTCTCGGTGTTTTATAATATTATTGCATTTATCTGATACCAACATTTATTAAAGCAAATACACAAATCTGTACCGAGTACTTACTTTGAATTCTAACCATAAACATCCACTATTTACATAAGTATCAATCATTAGTTTACTACTATAAGATTCTCAGCAAATTAACTCGGTACAACTTATGGTTGAAAAGTATTGTAACTTTCATCCCAATAAATCACATTTTTCCCTTGGGATTGGCAACGTTTCCGGATCACTGAGTTAGAGAATAGAACTATCGTCCTTATTTACATTTATAAGATTTTTGTTTAGCTTGTGTGATTTGAAATAATAACAAAATGTTTTCTTAAAAAAATGTCATTATTAGCCATATTCATGAAAATAAATGTTTATGATAATAAATATATGGAAATCAAAATTTCAATAAATACAGTTTCTTTAAAATCGAATGTGTAAAATTTAAAAACCAATTCTTGAATTGACTGTCCATCTGTAGAACGTGCTTTGTTCTAAAATAATTACTGTTAATATGAATTTTCGTCTAATTCGAGGACTATTTGCTTTTCTCCAATAAATTGTACGACGACGTGATACTAAAGATGTCAGTTTAACAGATTATTCTTGTCTTATGCGATATTAACAGGTTTTATATCGAAGATATTTTCAATTTTTGTTACAAATGTTTGTCTGTGTACCGGTTAAATATATTGTATAGTTACAGTAAATAATGCAAAGACTAGAGACCAGAACAATAGTGTAGCAGTGGTGCCCCAGGTTTAAGTTAGCAGCCGCTTCTTGTCACACGTGTATGATTCTGACGAAGCACAAATTACATTTCATTGCTCGAAGGCGCCAAACGTGGTGCTACAATCTTTAATTTCTATAATCACGGAATGTAAGTACCGTTTATAAAAAAAAAATAACAATTTTTTTTCAACTAATTTTTAGAAATATCCGTAACTGAAACGGTTACTAAATTATAAACAAACATTCTTCGCATATATGTATTATTTCATACAAAGAAAATCGTTTTATTTTCGTAAGTAGCTAACGATATTAAGGAACACATTTAAATGCTAAGAATAAACGGGCTTACGAAGCTTCGCTGGCAGCTTTTTCTAAGTATTGTAAATGTTATATAAAAGCGAAAAATTTCGTTACCTTCAAAAGCTAAAGCGTTCTTGGAGCATGATTCAATTTTGCTTTTATTACTTTCGTAATACAGCTAGGAGTAAGTTGAATGCATAATTGTGTTTGTTCATAATCGTAAACTTAAAAAAATATTATAACCAAAGTATACTAGTATGAATAAATTGAAACGAACATAAGCTTTTTTTACGGCGACTTCAAGCAATAATGAGACTCTTTTGTAAGGTTTTCTTATTTTTCCTCATAATATATGCACAACGCTTTACATAATATATGTATGAAAGCAGAAGGAAAACATTTGTATTACTTGTTCCTATGTATGCACCTTAAACATTAAACAGGATTCCTTTACTTAAGATAGATCTCATTAAACGGGCTATAACCGTTAATAAAGTTCATTCTGCAACTTGATAAAACATTTATCAATCCTTTTGACCTTTAATGCATACAAAAATCATGTAGGTACTTTTTATTGTTGTTTTTTAAGGCTTGAGGAAGCAATTAAAAATTTCATTTTACCACGCGCACTGCTTACTGTGATGTAACTATACATAGTGTAAATGATGTTAATAACATATAATTGAATACCTCTCTCGAAACAGCATTGAAACGACTGCACAAGTATCACAATGCTAGTTACACAATCTCTTTATTTTCTAAACCATACGTAGCCATGTGTATATATAAACACACACATACGTAATATGATTGTTTCTGTATCGAACACTTTGAGAGTCCTTCAGCCGTGACCTTATTTTTATTCAATATTCCGTGCTGTTGTAAAATTTCAGGTCAATCTCTCAAAGAATATAGAAAATGTTATCGCGGAACATATTTCCTAGTAGGTATATATGTATGTACTCGTATTTCCGCTACACGACTTTTAAACGTCAGGAGAAATTATACAGACAGGAGTAGATATAGCACTTCTGCACTTGAAAATAAGGACAAAAAACTACCAAATCCACTCCAAAGTGACAATACAAAGTGAATATTAGGAGTGACCGCACAACTTTAATAATAAGTACTGCGTATATAATGCGTATAAGTTAGTATACAATAAAATTATAAGTTGACAAATTATAGTTAGTACTTCCGCAGCCGAAACGTAGACGGAGGATTTTATAACTTACAAATAGACATAATATATTAACAAATCCACATTAATATGATAACAGAAACAGTAAGTTTATATGCCTGCTACGTTACCAGGTCAAATGACTAAACCGATTTAGCTGACATTCGATATGTCAGCTAAATCGGATTAGTTCATATGAAATAGGATGAACAATCCTATTTCATATGATTCATATGAACATATGTTCATATTCCATATGAACAATTTCCATGGGAAACAACATGGCTGCAAGAACACTTTTATATTGAACTAGCTGACCCGGCGAACTTCGTACCGCTAACAATCTATGAAAAAAGTCAAAGAAAAACATGCATTTTCAAGATTAAATCCATAAACAGTCCAGAATAGCTCTGTGATTTCGGGTATTACATGTTTCGTTCGATA
>DWTO01003692.1:0-12299 GCA_018244755.1 Jemadia pseudognetus
GATGTTTACAGGCAAATATCAATATTTCGTATGCTGTTTGTATAAAAGTCCATTATTCGTATCCATCACTAGTAATTTCTTTGTTTTTATTTCATCTTATTTTTTTATGTCATCATCATCATCTGCCTATAGGACAGTGGACTTAGGTCCACTGTTGGACTTAGATAGGCTTCCCCTGAGGGGTTATGCCCATAATCCCAACGGTGAGCATGCGGAGTGAAGATCGCAGAGCACAGCTGCACGCACCGCCTACGCTGCTGCCCAAAGGCGCCCATCTTGTATATCACAAATTGTTATTTATGTAATTACGTGAAATATATACCATTTTTTCAGGTTCCATTTCACGGTCGTCTTAGCGTCAATATTGTGCACAAGTCGCGCAAAGGAAGAAGGTAATGTTTTCATTAACTATGAATTAAAGACAATAGTAATGAAGATTAATATCACTAATTTGTAATTATACAGAAATACGGAATTACTGTATACCTACATACATTTCAATAAATATTAATAGCTGCTTTTTAATCGTAATTATTTTCCAAAAAGGTATTTTTTTCCAGACTTTACTTCATAACTACAATCTCTGTGTTCTAGAAAATGTTACCACAGTGTCGCCACTGGCGAATGTATCGCCATGTTTTCCTCTACGCCCTGGAGATGTGGACTTCCAGACTGTGGATCTGATCGCGGTGTACAAGCTGGACAGGCCAGACACTACTGGAGTCACCCTGGTGCAAGGTTCTCAAGATCTTCAGCGGGCTTACAGGATTGGAGATGGCGCCAATCTTACTCTGCCACTGCGGTAAGCCAAGATTTCAACTACAACTACACCTTTCAACATTATTTGGATACAGCTTATGTGTAATGGTCACGATGTTACGAAAATATTTTCTTAAGGCCCTTAGCCAGCGAATGAAAATTTATAAGCAATTCATTACCCATCATGTAGTGAGTTGCCAGAGAATTCATTTGTATTAACTTACGGTTTTTTTAGTATGTTATGTTAAACCTCTATGCAAATGTTAATGCAATAAAGAATGATCTATTTCCATAACTTAAGAACGGTCTTATTCCATCTTTAAGGCAGTGCAAATTTAGTGGTTGTATGCACAGTATAATATAATCAACTGATATTTCCAGGCAAGTGTTCCCCAACGGTCTTCCGGAGCGCTTCTCCATCGTGGGCACGTTCAACAGCCACGGCCTCCGCAAGCAGTGGAGCCTCATCAAAGCCCGTCCTCACTTCGCGCTAACATTGATACCTGTTACCAGAAAGTTGGCTGTACTGATCCAGCAAACGCAAATATTGTTCGATTGTCCGGAAGTGAGTTCGTTTTACTTAACATATAACATCCAGTTGGAATTTTTCACAAGGGAAGGGGGAGTGGGGATGGGTAGATGCGCCGTGTAATAGCGGGTGTGCATTTAACTTGTTTTATAATAAAACGTTTAAGTGTTTTATCTCATCTGTTTGGTTTCAGCCTATTTTATCTTATGTATATCAAAATGTGTAATATTAAGGTATTAAAGGTACAGAGTACCGTAAGGGTTAGGCTATTGTAGTTATTATGTGTATCCCACGTCCCACGAATACCACGACGATCTGTGAAAGGCTGCAGGCAGAAGCTGGACGCGGCAAGCCGAGGACAGAGCGCGATGGCGCTCTTTGGGGGAGGGCTATGTCCAGCAGTGGACTGAGATAGGCTGATGATGATGTGTATGTGTTTCCTAGTTATTTACATTGGGCTGGCACAAGATCCACGCGGCCGTCACGAACGACACTGTCTACGTGGCGGTCGACTGTGCTCAGGTATGTAAACATTTTTAATGATAAATATTACAATAATAATTATAGATATTATGTAGTTAATGATATTACAAGACTTCGATATTCATGTCATAATTGTCTCTTTTCTATAATATGAAAGTCTGTGTAAAATTTTATAAAAAATTCATATTACGTGAAAATTAAAAGTACTAAAAAAAATTGATATTTTCGAAGAGCAATAATGGAAGAAAATGTAATGGTAGTCTTGTATTTTATAAAACAATATATTTGTATTGTTTACTAATACTAGAGTTTTATTTCTACAGTCCTGTTACCAATTAATATACACTGATAGATATATATTAATGTATATAATTAAATGTCAACTGTTACTTGTACGAACTAACTGACATTATATATAAAAAAAAAAATGAAAATATTCTACCTTCATATCACTGAAGTTCAGGCAAGAGGCAGCTGCTTTACTTTTACGATAAATTATTGAATAAGAACGCGCGATTAATGCTGCAAATTGGACTTCCACAGCTGAGACCACAGTATATTGGGCATCATAGCTTCAACGGCAGTACTTCGATCACGATAGTCTCCAACGAGGATGGCACTCCAGCGCCGGTGAGGGAATCAATCAGAAGGATACAGTCATTGTCACGAGAACTAAATGTCTTCAACTGTTTTAAACTATCTTCAAAAAAGCGTTTTTTTCTAAGCGTGACTTTTATTTTTTACTGGCCTGTGTTGGTGCAATGGTTAGCGAACCTGACTTGCGCCGGGGGTCGTGGGTTCGATTCCCACTCAGATTAAATATTTGTGTGACTTTCGCAGGTATTTGTTCTGTGTCTGGGTGTAAAAAAAAACCTATGTAATTTATCAGCCGTCTGGTTACCATACCAAAAGCTCTCTTGACGCTTACTTGGGGATCAGATAGCCGTGTGTGGAGATGTCCAAAGATATTATTAATATTATTTATTTTTAGAAATTATCGTTATGTTTACAGATAGACCTGCAATGGCTGTCTCTGAGTTGCAGCCAATACAACCTTACCGAGGACAGCTGCGAAGAGATTGTGAGTAATATTTATCATGCAATGTACTAATTGATGGAGACTTTTATTAAACATAATAATGATATTAATATTTTTTAATCTATCTATGCTTTTGTTATTCATATATTCACAAGCCCTTACGGTGTAAAAATTAAGTTAAAGTTAAGTATAAAAATTACTTTGAAAATGATTTTTGATAACTGTATTAATGGATTTAACTGAAATATAAAATAATGGGAGTACAATTTATTTTTTATTTCAATAATAAAGAATGAATGCTATCAGAATAATAATGGAATAGAATAAAATTAATGAATACAAATTTTAAAATTGGTTCTTCATATTTATCATTAGAATATATTTTAAAAGTCAGTAGGTATAGTTGCAAGTTAGTCAACAATAAAAATTAAAGCGTAAACAGTTATATCCATGTTGTTCTCATATAATAAAAAAAAATCACGTATTCTAGGAGGTGTCGGAGTCTCTGATTGCCACTGTACAACCTCCGGTATGTAAAACTATTTAAATTAATTTAAAACAAGATTATACACACATAGTAATTATACCCCATTTAAATTTGGAAGCCTCACAATTTGGGTCGCATTTTTAAAGACTACATTCATATTATGTAATATTTAAAAATGCGGCTTCCAATTTTGTATTGCGTTCCAAATTTAAAATGTTTAATGTTCATTTGCAGTTGATAGCTCCCCAGTCGCCACCAATTTATACGTTAGACCCTTGCAATGCTACGTGCCCACCCGTAAGTTTTTAATGTAATTATATTTAATTGTTTAAAAACTAATTTAATTTTAATTTTATACTACAAACCATAAAATGAAATCATGATATGCATTTTTGTTTAACAATTAACTTTATAACATAGGTTATTCACATCAGTTACCAACGTCTAGACAAAATAATTGATACTTATATATTTCTGAAATTATGTTAAACTGAAATGTTCCAGGGTCCCGAGGGCCCTAGGGGAGAAAAGGGAGAGCAAGGATACCCAGGTTTAACGGTATGTTTTAAAAATATTTTAATAAAATGTACATAGATGTAACTGCATAATGAATGACAATTTTTTTAAAAATATACTCGTACATATTATTTTAGATTCATTAGATTGCATGGGCATTGAGTTACTACATTTTTCCAGGGTATGCGAGGTGCTCAGGGTGTCCCGGGGCCAGTCGGTCCTCCAGGCTTTAAGGGAGAAAAGGGTGATCCGGGACCTCCAGTAGGAATTGGTAATGTATGTATGTTAGGAGGCCTTTGACCCTTTTATATTGATTTATTCGATAGGACGCAAGTTATTCTAAAAATATCTCCATTATATTGATAATTAGGTATAACTTTCTATATTTTTTCTTACTTTTTATATGTCTTAAGCCAGATCTGCCCAGCTTTGAATTTATATCATTTCTAACTGATCCGTGATGTTGTAAACTTCGTACAGGTGGCAGTGCGGATAATTTTCAATTTGTGTGCAATATTATATTTTATATTGCAGATTACATTGCAACCAGGTCCTCCGGGAGAACCGGGTCGGCGTGGCCCTAAGGGGAGTCTAGGGGAACCCGGCCAGAAAGGTAAACTGGAACTTAGAAAATTTAATATTATTAATTATTATTATTATTATTTTTTTTTAGAAAATTAAATCACGTTATTTCTTCCTTAATAATTAAGATTTAACAAGTATAAATTCTCTAACTAGATATGTCTGTTGAACTAAATTACACTATAAATCGATTTCTTTACCTATACCGATGTATAAGTTATATACTCATATTATTGATAGGGAACTAATAAATATGTAACTGAGTTTGAAAGAGTAACTTTTCACAAAAATGTAATTACTTAAATTGTATAATTTTACGAATCTATTATAACCGGATGTATATTTTAGGTGAACCGGGTGAAACCGGATTGGTCGGGTTATCCGGTATACCCGGGGCAGACGGAAAGAATGTGGGTATTATTATATTACAATCATTTAACATCATAATAAAAAAACAAAATTTTATAATTAGATGTTTATTGTAAGTTAAATTTAGAAAATATTTGAATAAGTATTAGGCGTACTAAAATACTAAGTTCTTAAGTAAAAAAGTGTTGTTTGTTACTACATCGGGTAACTAGCGGAATTTGTTGCTCCTATATGACATAACAACATTGGCGCAGGCGTAAAACCACTGAAACCTGTATTTATCACTGTTTTGTTATCGAAGTCAACCTATTTATTTTTTCTCTTATTGCATTTTTTAACTAAATATTATCTTTCCTTATCTTTGTTGGATCTCTGTAGATATTTTTTATATTTAATTTTATCTATCGTGTATGTTAGATGTTCATTCATTCGTTCAATAGTTCATTCATTCAGTCGTTCGGATATTTTTGTTATATACGTACAATAATATAAAGTATCCAAACTCCAATCTTATTCTGATCTGTATACTCGAGTAAGGTTGTCTTGGGATGTCGATTTCTTAGTTTCAACTTTGACAATTTTCTGTATGTTTCTATTTCTTTGACAATGTTCTATATTTTTACGGCTCGTACACTACACACATGTGTTTTCCGTGGGTTATTAAGAGGTTATTATATAAAGGTTTATTTTCACAGGGTCTCCCAGGTCCGCCTGGCCCACAAGGTCCCCGCGGTGACAGGGGACCCATGGGACCACCAGGACCCCCAGCCAACGTTAACACTTCATTAATTCTTGGTAATCTACTATCATAATGTTTTACTAAGTCCTTGTCCTGAGTATTTATCATTATCATTGTACATTTTAGGATAATTATTTAAGAGATGCCGAAAGAGACAAAGACTTACGTTTTTTGAGCAAATAGATCAGAAAGGTCTGTAAGAGTAGGCATAGGTATATAACATTGGGTTCTCGCTACTTACTCTTTAAAAGACCTGGACTGAGGGCAAAATATTAATTATCCTATGAAAAAGTTATCAATTGATTTAGGATTGATTAATTGATAAATTTAGGGGCTAAAGGAGACCGGGGCGCGGCCGGTCGCCCGGGGCGGGACGGTGAACCGGGGACTAGAGGACCGCCAGGCGTCGACGGGCTACCTGTAAGATTTTAATATAAACTTATTATTACAATATACAGTTGTTTGCTTACTTCATTTAATACTCTTGTTTACATATGAAATATGTTTATCTTTATATTTAATTTTCTTACCCATCAATGTTAATAGACTATAATAAGAGTTATTCATCAATTCGATTCGATTGAACATAATGTTGCAACTCAAAAACGATCTTTATAGAATTAATGCTAGGCGCGGTCACGTGTTCGATGGTTGACCGTTATGTACAAATTATTATGAGAGCGTCTGTTT
Organism: Jemadia pseudognetus; assembly: GCA_018244755.1. Lineage (NCBI taxonomy): Eukaryota > Metazoa > Arthropoda > Insecta > Lepidoptera > Hesperiidae > Jemadia > Jemadia pseudognetus. Next base: position 6,194 of record DWTO01003692.1, read on the forward strand.
AGATATATTACGTGGTAATTAACACGTCTTTACCTTCATATTACGAATGTTTGTTAATACTGTTATTCATATCAGGGATCCCCGGGCGCGTTAGGTCTTCCAGGAGTACCTGGGCTGCCCGGGGATAGGGGCTTACCGGGATTTCGAGGACCTACAGGCGAGAGGGGACCAGAAGGACCACAAGTAAGTGTCAACTCCAATTGTCTTTCTCCGGAACGAAGTTAATATCGCTTAATAAACGGATAAATCACATAAAATAAATTTGGGAAGCGTTATAGAGGCAGTGATAAAAAGCTATGTGGATGAAGGTTTTAAAGAAAAATAGGTTGTCCTAGAATAACTATTAACGTTAAATTAAGTAAAGTATGGACATTAAATTTAAATAACGTTAAATTAAATGGGTTAAATGCGAGAATGATGTGTAAATGATAAGTTTCGATGTCCGTTTCTGGTTTAGATACTTGTGTATTGTGAAGGTACTAAATGTTTTAATAGGCAACCCGAAAAAATAATTTTATTGTGTTCAATTATGATGTAGGAATCTACATATGATGTAACAGTACAATACATTTTCAAAAATTCAAATTCAAATATTTCAATTTTTACTTAAATGTCCTGGCGGCCATTTAAAGGAATGTTCATTATATATTATATCGTTACTACCAATTTTAGAAAAACGATTTTATTAACATCAGGATTTCTTAAATTTATTGATGAATCAGTTAATGTGTATATAACGTTTAGTGTTTTATATTTTCAATTAAAGTAGAAATAGCTGAACTCTTAAAAATATTTTTTCAAGAATTAATACAAATATAAAAATAAAATACGAACGTTTTCAGGGTCCTGAAGGTCCGCGGGGTGAACCGGGATTGCCAGGAATTCCTGGAAAACCGGCTGTGGCATTGCAAGGTGCTACTGTACCGGGTCCGCCGGGGCTGCCCGGGGAGAGAGGACAGGTAATATTTTTAATACTAAATTAAAAAAAAACTTACGACTCATCAATATCCTAAATTGAAACATATTCTTAATTTAAAATTTCACCAATGCCCGCCACTTCTGTTTGCTTGTTATTACCCAGTAACACAACCATATTAATTAATGAAGAGATTTTTTGGCTTCTAGAAAGGACATCCAGGGTTGCCAGGTCTACCCGGGCGAGACGGACTAGACGGTATCCCGGGCACTCCCGGGCATACTGGCCCGCCGGGGTTGCCAGCGCCTACCAACTTAATTGCTCAAGTGAGTATCGTTCCATTATCTATGGTCTTTGAGCTTTTCATTATCTTTAGAAGTGATACAGTGATATAACTTCGTATATCAGCTTATAGTTTTGAGGTTATTGTTGTATGTTTGTGTCCAGTTAAGTCGTAATATTAAATTATTTAAATAATGCTAGAAATGCCCTGCGTATATCAATATCTTGCCATTTCATAGAGCGATATAAACGTAACTGGTGTAACGTGCGAGTGTACTATATTTCTCTGCCTTTTTCTGTGTGAATTACAGGCGTGATGTTACGTTACGGTGGAGGAAAGGGTAAGGAAAGCACAGTTAATATTATGTGTATAGTAATTGTAAGTCACCGAAACCGGTTTATATTATATATGTGAAGGCAGTTCTAAATGTGAATTAAGCGCGGCAGTTATGTAACGTATAAATAAGATGTTTGGCATTTGGTCACTCCCTGCCTGCTTCGTGCGGAACAATACGCTTATGTTATTGGCCAATGCTGTGGAAATTTGAACAAGCTTCATATTTTTTCAGTCGCCGTCAATAACGGAAGCAGATGTGAGGAACTTATGTGAGAGTTTAATAGCAGGTAAGACGTTTGTATGCTTTTCTTGTCACAAGATTAACTTCCATCGAATTAATCCAAAAAAAAATATTCCTTCATGATATGACAATATTTATAAAGAAAATGTGTCAATAAATTCAATAGCTTATATAAACGGAATGATTATATTGTTTTCTCTAAGAATTAAAAAGCAGTCGACAAGATTTTCGGGATTTAGCAACCACGCATTTGTGTTCTTCCTATAATCAGATCCATATCTTAGAGTAGTTCATATTTTATCTCCTAGGATAGAATGGCGTGGTCTGTTTATTAGATGAAGCCTGTTGCTTTTGACCGATCTTCTTGGGGAGGAGGATGTCAGCTTACCTGTTTGATCGATCGACTCCCAAGTACTTTAGGTTTAATAGAAAAATATTGTTTTGAACTAAGTGTCTGCTCTTTTTTAACAGATCGCTTAAGAGAGTTCTCAGCGTCTTTTATGATGAGCACGGCATCTCCTATCGCAGGAAGACGTGGGCTCCCCGGGAGACCGGGAGCAGCTGGCCCACCAGGTAACTATATCTATTTGCCGTATTTATCTTTACCCCTCACTTACTATAGATCACAGTAGACCACAGAAGACCACAGTAGACCGTAATCTGCAACCAACTTATTATTTTTTAAGATTCAATAGAATATAAGCTTCCAAGAAACTTGCAAAGAAAATTGTTTTGTAACAGTATTTTCGCAACAGTGGCTCCAATATACCTGTTTATTATCGTTTTGCATCTTGGGAATTGAAATTTGTTTTATAATTTTTAATTTACCTACAATCATAATTTCTAGGGATACCAGGCGAGCCCGGTGGGCCAGGTGCTCGCGGCTACCCTGGAGAGACTGGCGAGCCGGGTAGACCTGGCAGTCCAGGGGCTGCTGGCAACAAAGGAGACAAAGGCGATAGAGGACCGGAGGGCATCGGTGTGCCGGGAGCTGAAGGACCGAGAGGACCACCAGGTATGTCCAGCAATATGTTTTCTAGGCTTGTTTTTTCCTTTTTTCTCAAGAAATGTTAGAACATGTAGCTTTATCTGACAAGTTTGTATCACACCAAGGAATTAAGCGATTTTTTAAAAAGCCATCATATAATATGTACAAAAAAGCATACTACTGATAATATACTAACTATAATAAGATAATAACTAACTGTAATAAGTATACTACTGATAATATACTAACCGGGCTGATAACACTAACAATAAATAAATAAACCCTTTGTATTTCTGTCACCAATAATCTCATTAACAACTTATGTTAATTAGACTACCTGACACTAATAGTCCTGTTTCTTAGTCTTTTTAGATTTCAGTTAAAGCGTCTACGAGTGGCAGTGTCCATTGTTGACTGCTCCCAACTCGCTCGCTATTATCTTCATACGACAATATGTTCTGGAGAGAAAATAGAATATATATCCCTCATGTTATGCAATTAAGAATTTTATGATGAATATTTTACTACGTGTTAATTCCAGGACCAGTGGGCCCCCCGGGCAGGGACGGCAGGACTGGAGAGCGAGGAGATTCAGGGCGGGAAGGTATGTTAATCGTAACTTTTGTGTTCACCTTGATAGTCATACCTATTGAAATGTAATAAAGTTATTTAAGTAGTAATATGTATTAAATACAGGGGTAAATGATTTCACTAGTTTGCTAAGAGATGGCGCTAGTTGTACGAGGTCGCTCCTACGCTCGTAGGTCTCCACAATTAGCTATTCTATTGAGTTTTATCAATTTTGCGCTGGATTTCAAATAGATATGAGCAACTTTCATGGCTATTATAACAGCTGAAGGTGAAAACACATATTTGTTTAGTCTTTATTACCTTTCCTCTAGTAAGTGGAATATTTCATAAGATTGTTACTTTTAAACTAAAAAATTGCGTTTTTTGTCTAACGGACATAATTCAAAACTGACCGCGTTCGGCTTTACTTGACAGATCACTTACATGACTTCAGGTTAAGGGTAATGCATACTATGTGTTGTAAAAAATATTTTTATTATCACAGGGGCTATAGGTCCCCGAGGGATTCCGGGACCGCGCGGGACCTGCGAGTGTCCGAGCGTGGCGTACTACGCTTACGCACCGCAAGGCAATTACAAAGGACCGTGATATGTCTCGGAATGTGTAATATTTAATTGGAAATTTGAAAAGTCATTAAACAAATTGTAATGTCTACGTGTTCTGTACGTATTTAAATACGCGGGTAAATAGGTAATAAAAATGTGTTGTTTATTTATTTTTTATCAATGTATATCTTAATATTGTATTGTATCGAAATTGAGTACTATAGTTTGAAAAGTTTATTATTATTTTTTATCATATTTTAACAATTAAGGGTTTGCGTTATGTGTGCATTAGAAGATGTTTAAATTTTAAACTACATATGTATTACCTTTAAAAAAATTGTAAAGTAAACGAACGGAATGTACTTAAGAGAGTTGGGTTCAAAAATAAAAGAGTTAGCAAATGTTAAATGTTTTATTACAAAATATGATTAAGATAAATTATTACCAGTGCAGCTGAAAGATTGGTGTAAAAAAGGATATGTAACAAACACAAGTCAGATTGTTACCGACAAGTCAAAACTACATTTGAATCAAGCAAACGATTATTATTCAATTCTTCAGGCTCACCTGCGTCGGACAGTACGGCACATAGACTTAGAAGTGTCGTAGAAATGACCAGCATGTATAAAAATATTTCGGGTTATCTATGGTTCGTTTGAGGACCATTGAAATATCTGTGACAAATGTTCGGGATAAAAAAATTAACGTTTATGTAGTGCGTTCTACAGAAAGGACAGTTTCTTCATTGGTTGTTCCATTTAGCTTTTAGTTTTGCTGTAAATGTTACTCGTAAGTCTTCTGTGAAAATTTTTCCTGATAACAAAATTATAAAGCACATATAGTGTCCTACAGTCAGGACGGTCTTTTCATCTTCAAAATCAGTTGTTAAGCTTTCATTCGACTTTAGCAGTCATTTTGTTTGCTCGTTTGCTGTCATTTTGACTGAACTTGAATCAATTATTCGCTGGCTCTATTTCCTTGACGGACTCGATCTCGGCCTTGCAGAAGAAGCACTGTTTGCTGTTAAGTAAATGTTGCATGATGCACGGCCTGGAGAATAAATAGCTTTCATGTGACAAGAGCACCTAAGGATATGTCGATGGTTTAAGCTTATTAAACTTGACTGTCTCGTTGATCGAGTGATTGTAAGCGACACTGCGGATCGAGAGGTCCATGATTCAAATCCTGGGTCAATGGTGTGAGTGTTGATTCGTGTCCGATGCACGGACTTAGAGTTACTACTACAAATTATAACTCAGAAGAAACCAATAGTACTCAACCTGGGAACAGAACCCGGGACCTCTCTACGCGGCCGCGCTTGCAACCGCTCGAAAAACGGAGCAGTCACGTACTAAGTTACCCTGGCGGCGCAACTGTGTGAGCACCTGCAGGAGTGGTGCGCGCACGGCACGAAGGCGCAGTCGGCGGGCCGCGCGTAGCAGATGGTGCACAGCAGGTCCGAGCGGCCGCCGCTCGAGCCCGGCGAGCGGCTGCGGGGCAGCGCGTCGCGCGCCGCGCGCAGCCGCGCCGCCGCGCGCTCCAGCGCGCACAGCTCCTCCGCCGACACGTCCTCGCGGTCTGCGGGAGGCGAATAACTGAATACTGAACATTAATGAAAACTTAAATACAGAAATACAAAAAAGCAAGTACTTAAAATCAATGAGAAGGTGCACACTTAAGGTTAATTGATATCGTGGTTGCACTAACACTGGTAGAAGGAGAACTGGGAGTCCTTCGCCTTGCCGAGCATGAAGTCGAGCCCGTCGCTCTGGAACAGCGGCTCCGTCACCAGCGCCGTCGTCACCGTCGTCAGATGCTACAAATATTGATAACATTACCACTCCATACAGTTAGCGCCCACGCAAACACTTATCCTCATGTTTTCCGACAATAACATGAGGACAACTATTTACAAAAACATTCAAATCTGGAACAGTTCATCCCTTTATCAATAAATTTAAAATGTTACTACGTATTACATTTTATTCTATTTTTAAAGTAATGTTTCGTAATCCATTAAATACCTATAAAATTATATGAATAGTAGGTACTAAAAATATAAATCTTATTTGATCACAAACACACACGTATGCATACATAATACATTAGAAAGAGACACAACTATAAAAATCATGTAGGTACAGAGCGCGAAAACTATATAAGTAATAAGTCTCTGTTTCATGCGGCAATGATAAAGTTGTCAAGG
>DWTO01003693.1:0-12299 GCA_018244755.1 Jemadia pseudognetus
AATAACCCTAATATCATAATCAAAAATTTTAATAATGCCCATATTATAATAATTTTCATTAAATGATATTTACTCATACATAATATGTAGATGGTGTATGGCAATAGGCTTACCACCTATTCCATAGTGGGACTTAAACATAACTGGTGAAACATGGGAGTGTACTGCACTCCTCTGCCTACCTTTTCGGAGATTACATGTGTGATGATACTAATATTAACACTAAATCAGAGTAATATTTTAGAGAGAGCATTGTTTACATCATCAATTACCGATTGTCGTCTGTTAACCTTAAAGTCTGCAAATACCATCACACAGATATCCCATAAAAGATGGGGTAGCTCATTAATGTACAAAAGGAACTGAAAAGGGGCCAAAATAGCAAATGTAGTTAGAGAATATAACAGAAAATAACAGCAAAAATATTATTAATTATTCATTACTATATCCTTTAAAGTATTGCATTAAGCATTGTAACAATATTTAGTAATACTTAATATTAGTAAGTACTACTTAACATTTATATGATATAAGTATTATCCTTGGCTTAGTTATAACAGCTTTTGGAGATATTTTATCTTCAGGAAAGTTGTTACAGTGTGCTGGGCAGTTACAATGGATACACTGATCAAACTAAACTAAAATACATAATACTGCAAACATTAAAACTTTTACTGTAAAGTTTATGAATCATGGTTAATATGAAATCAGTTAATTTATGGTTATCTCAATATGTATTTGTATCTGAATGTACAAATGAATGACCACCAAATTAATAAAAATCTGACTTGTACGAAATAATTGGCATGCCGGGAACTACATAATAATTCAATAATTAATATAGCACTATAATTTATGCATAGTTATGTAAATATTAATCTAACCTTTTCCCTTTCCTCTCGCTCCTTTCTTTTCTGTTTCATTCTCTCCTCGAGCAGTGCCAGCTGGGCTTTTTTTTCTTCTTCAGTGAGTGGCTTCTTTTCTTCTGTAGACTCAGAGAAGCTGCTGTGGTTGGTTTTGGCTGCATGGAACTGCATCTCGTCATGATTTTTGAACAGTTTGCCACACTCGTCGCACTTTAATGATTTGGCTTCTGCTGCTCCTGTTGCTGGTTCACTGACAGGCACGTCTGTGGACGTAGTGGCTTCAGCTGATGCCGGAGTAGAACTTGAGCTGCCATCGATGGTGTGTCCAGTCCCCATCGCAGGGTCATCAGCGTGAGCCAATAACCATTCCATAGCTGGCTCTACACCCTTATAATTTGTTACAGCCAACGCTTTTTCTCTGCAAAGCGAGATCATCACATTATAACCTATTTTTACAAGTCTATACAATTTACAAATTATAAGGATACTTACGCTTTTTCTTTAGGGAACCCCATTTCAATTAACGTTTGTATATCAGCCATTTTATCGTTATAATATAATTCTAATAATTTAAATAAAATGTATTTTATCGGATAGGTACCTAGTTAATATAATAAAAGTCACTTTTCATCGCTCAACAACTGTCATCAGCTGTTTTTTTTTCATTTAACAGATATAACAAAACTAAAGTGTGAAGCAGATATTCAAAAACTATTTAGTTAATATAAATTGCTATAATATACAATTATTTGTGTTATATATATGCTGTAATATAAATTTAACAGATATAACAAAACTACAGTGTGTAGCTGATATTTGAAAACTAAAATAGTTAATATAAATTGCATGCATTTCATTAATGTAAATCGAGATAAATTTGTTTAGTTTGTTGGAGCTGTTTTCATTGATTATCTGTTAACCACTTCTTAGTTCTTTGCACTTATGACATTTTATCATAAAACCGTTATTTTCAAACTACAGTTAATGAAATCTTTTGGAATCTCTCGAGATTTTTTTAATATACTAATAATTATATTACAATGACAACTCAACGAAGACAAGGTGGACGGAAAAGCATGCAACACAGCGATCCTGGAAAAATATTGGATTTAGTCATGAACCTCACTGACGTAATTTGTGCTGATTTGCAAATAAAAGTTAATTCTTACGTATGTTTATTTTCCTATTTTGAGTTGATTCATATTCCTTTATTATAATGACGTAATTATTAATTAGGGAATGGGAACAATTTTGGAATATTACCGTCATTTCAATGCAAATGTCAGCATGTTGTTACTTTAAATTTTTCTGCAGCTAATTGACGAATGCGAAGCAGAAACGGCATTACTCATCGTAGTTCACGGAGCTGGAAACGAAGCCTTTATCGAAGCAGTTGGTTCAACAGCTATGCCACGTAAACTAAAAATATGCGTAAGTCCTACATTTAGGCCCGATTATGGTCTATGGTTTCAATGTATTATTGTTACAGAACAGATTGCTGATTTAATTCTGACTCTCAATATATTCCTTACTGCTAAGGATCGTGATTCTATTTCATCTCATCAATCATTGTTGTGATTGAATCAACGGAAAATACAACATAATTTATACCTTATTTGCTAGGAAAGTAGAATTTCGAATATCGAACCACAACAATATTTAGGAAAAAATTATAATATTTAATTCACCGCAGATGACCCACAAACTAAGCGAAGTACTTAAATCTTCAACGGAACAAACAGAGATGTTTGCTTATTTCGGAGCCGATTTCCAAGCCATCGTTACACCAGTAAGTTGTTCATATAAACAATTTTGTGAAAAGTGCTTCGGAGCAAGCGTCTAATGGTATTGCCCAGTTAATACTAGTAGTTACTGTCTTTCATCCACTTTATTTGTTCTCTACGATTATTTAAGAAATTCAAGAATAGTTCCTGCTTTCGTTTTAAATATCTACAAAGCTATTTCTGTTGTAGCATATGGGTTTGAATACTTATTTGAATTTAAATTCAATAAATATCCGTTTTTTTCTACTCCAGCATATATCTAAGGACAGTCTGAAGAAACGCATCGTGTTGTTTCCGATAGCCGACAAGCCGTTCTCTGTAATCGTGTGCGTGGTTGCGCCCAAAGAGATGGAAGAAGTCGTTGCGTGTATTGTTCACGAGTGTTTCCTGTACGTTACAATATTTATGTTGTATCAGTTCGAATATGCAATGAAGTTTAGTCGTTGATATTTTTACCTTCCATGAACGCAATGTCATGTCTGTCATCTGCAAAGAGGATTGTAGTGTAGTACATTCCCACGTTTTACCAGTTACGTTTACGTCCCGCTATGGAATATGTTATGGCCTATTGTCATACACCAGGCATAAACTCAGGATCTGAGCCATTACTAGAAATTTTAGCTAAAAAAATTCTATGGAGTGAAATCCCAGGACACCCAGTTTGAACCCAGGACATCTAGATCTCCACTCGACCAACGAGGTAGTCTCGAGTCAACGAAACTTTATCCACCTATAGTGCAGATTAATAAGTGTTCGTTGTATTTTTCTTAATTACTAGATTTTGCTGGCCGGTACTGAAGCAAACGGTGGCTCTCGAATATGAATGTACTTTGAAACAGAAATGCCAGCAACTTCTCCGTGTTGCTCGGCGGCTTTTTAGTCAGGTATGATGACGTCCTACACAAAAATCAGTTTGACAAATATTTATATCTTCTGTTTTTTATCTTACTTTTTACTATAGTTACACTGTAACAATTTACATTCGGTGTCATAATGTTACTTAATATTTTCATCTATCTCGTTAAAAAATATCTGTATTAGGATAGCTTGATTATAAATTTGATTCGATTTTTTTTATTGTTAAGAATCATTCGCAGGAAAACACTAATTAGAAAAGTGATTGTCATTAGAAGTTTTTTCATACAATCAAATAAAATTAAATACACACTATAGAAACCAAAGTGAAGTCTATGTTACCTATACGTGTTGAAAAGTATTTCCTTCTTTCCGAAGGTCGCCTCTTTGAGTACTCTTCTTCGGATAGCGATGGGACAAGCCAAGCAGCTGACTAAAGCGGAATACTGCTCAGTAATGCTGATCGATATTGATACTATGGAACTGGTTAATCTCACCTACAATCCCGGGAAACAGACTGTTAGTCAGCAATTTGTTCTTCACTGATTCTTTAACTTAACACATTTTAATCTTAGAGTTTAATGAATCTGAACCAATTGAATGATGTCTTAGTGACAGCTTGTTTAGTCACTCCAAAATTGATCACAGCAGCGTCACGAAAAAAGTATTACCGTCCTACCAGGGGTCCGTTTCATATGTACATATGTACCTACTCGTATACATATTAGCATTTGAGGATGAAGTTGGGGTCGCTTATAACTCAACTTTGCAATTTTTCTGATAGTTATAATCGTTTGAATTCTTAACTCAAAAGGACGAAGATCTTCGATGCTTTCCGTTAATTAGTGCAATAACTTTGTCCTATTGTTATAAAGATATAGGTACTGTCATTTCGGGCATTAGATTCATTGCATGCTTGAAATATTTGCGCTCATTGTATTATACATAATAATGTAGTTAAAAGTAGCATATTTTAAAGGACGATAAAGAGGCCGAGGAGCGTCGGTTTCCTATGAACATAGGCATCACAGGGCAAGTGATAAATACCGGCACCTTGGTGAACGCCAAGTCGGTCAAGGAGCACCCCGCCTACAATCCCGATATCGATTGTTATCCCGGAGTGGATTGCAAGTTGGTGGACGCTTTTCGTTTAATTGTTTATTTTATTTTAGAAGATATATTTATACTGGTTGAGAAAGAAGCATTTGGCTAGGCGTTATTAAATTAAACCACAAAATATCTCAAACTACAGTAGAGGTGTTATCTGAACGGTTAATTGGACTCCGGTTATTGGACTTTGTATAAATTTGAGAAATCTATTATCAGTAGGTACATGTAATTTGTTACATGCTATTGCTACCAAAGGTAGTCGACATGGAATTCAGTTTATTTTAGTATTATGTTTTTCATATAGTATAAGTATATGTATAAATGTACGTCAGTGGTTCTTTACAAAGCAATGGTTGGTAACTATTTAAAAAAAAGTGGTCAAAAGGATGATGACTAATTTGTTCGTAACCTAAGGGTGATAAAGCGTTAGTGACTATTATTATTCAGGTATTGTTATTGTCAGCTGACGTAATAAAATTATTTAATTCGATTTGAAATCGAATGTTTGTGAAATGTCAAAATGCCCAAAATACGAAATTAATTGAAACTACGGGCACGGTAGAGATTTTAGCAGTCCAACGACCGATCGCTTGATTAGGCTGGAGAGCTGGCGACTAGCCAATGTCCCACTGAATAATATTACAAAGAATAATATGCTAATATTACAGGTCGCTTCTATGCTTCCCTATACGCGAACAAACCGGCATAATCGGGGTGGGACTCTTGATCAATAAAATTGGAGATCCGTATTTTGACGCCATGGACGAAGAGATGGCATTAGCTTTTAGCATTTACTGTGGCGTTTGTATCATGCATTCGGTCGTGTATCAGAAGATACAGGAGGCGCACATCAGGAACGCGCTGGCCAACGAACTGGTTATGTACCATATGCAGGTGATTCGTTGTTTGGGCACGTTTAGTTAAGCCAGTAAAACAAATGGAGAAGTCACAGTTGCAATGGAAGAGGTATTAAAAACGGAAGATAGACAAACAGTGGTCTTAGAACTGCACTTTGATACATTTGATATATGATAAGTTATGATTGCAGTCCAACATAGTGGGTTAAGTAGCTATGAATAGACTTCACTAACCGTTTAATAATAGTTGGAGGTAGATGTGTTGTTGGATCTACAACATTTTAAACAATCTCAAAAACAATTTATTTATTTTTGTGTATTTGTCCAAACAATTACTTTTAATGTCGTCTTCACGTCCTGTGTCCAGTTCTGCATGAAAACCGTCTACGTCGAGGAGGTTTTCTACTTTTCTTCTTTTCTACTTCTTGTTCTTTTCCACTGTTCTTGTCTTTGGTTTGTTCTAGGTGGCTGATTCAGAAGTATCGCGTCTCTTGGATTGTGCAGGGTATCACAATCATCCGCATCTGTCCAGTCTTCATTTCAACTTGCGAGCTTTACCGCTGCGAGAGCTGCCTTGTTACGTTATTAAAATGTTCTCTGAACTCGGATATGACAAGCGGTATAATTATTTGATTCATTGTGCGAAAGTGGCAAAATTGAGTAAAAATTCTGTGAAACGTTCATGTTGAGTGTAGTAAATGAATCTGTATAATTGAATGTAAAAATTAATGTGAGATAACCCATAATTTTACAATTTGTTACCAAATATACCGTGTCCGAAATTTCCAAGTGTTTGGTATTAAAATTTGTAAAGGATTTCATGGAGAGTACCTACGAGATTCCCAAGGGAGGTGTAAACTTGGAGCCAAAAATTATACAACTCTACTTCAGTGCTAATATCGACTCGGTTGGGAGAAATTTATTGAATTGACCATACTGGTACTAGAATTCAAATAGACAGAAGAATCAATTCTTCCGGCATGCAAGTAGATATCACAACAATACCTTTGCACTAGAAGCAGTTGGAGTACATACTACTTGCAGGTTTAACATAAAGAAGCATAAGTTGGCCCGGTTCGTTTTGCATGTCAAGAAAGGGTACAGGGATGTTCCCTACCACAGCTGGCTGCACGCCTTCACCGTGGCGCAGTGGACGTACGCCGCGCTGCTCAACTTTAAACTTGTCGCTCAGGGCTACTTTACGTTAGTTCTCTAGTAATTTTGTAGCCTTATTTTTATACAATTTTGTGACTGTCTGTGGTCAGTCTGTGGGTCAGATGGCGTGGCAATATCTTAGTGGTTTTATAAATCTTATGAGTTGACCGTCGTACTATTTATCCCGTATACAATAAGTTGGTTTCTTTTACTGTTAGTGGAAATTATATTTGATTATGATTATTTTTTGATGCATCATCGCGGTCTTCGCTTCTCATCAAACGGGATGGATATGATGCCAGTCTACGACATATAAATCGAAAAGTTATTAAAAAAGATTGACCTATCTAGCAGAGCATTTTCTTAAATTTGCCCGGTAAAGATTTTTTTACAATTATTACTTAATGCACACACAGAAATAAAGTTAAACGGACCTGAACAGTTTTAAATGGGTTGTTTTATTTTTCTACTCTCCAGTGAACTTCAAGGTCTTATGTACCTAATCGCTGGCTTGGTTCACGATATGGATCACCGCGGCACGACAAATAGCTTTCAAATAATCGGTCGTGAGTACTCATTTTTTATCACATTCGTTTAGAAAGTTTTCTAAATATGTGAATGACGTGTAATGGTTTTGTATTGCTATGTGAGGATAAAGGAATTGCTTAGAATGTACTCAGATTCTATTCAATTCCTTTATCTTCAAGACAAGTCCGTCATGGGCGTGTGTTCGTGTACGTAGAAACGACTCTGGCCGCGCTGTACTCGAGCGAGGGCAGCGTGATGGAGCGGCACCACCTGGCGCAGGCGATGTGCGTGCTCAACACGGAGGGCTGCGACATCCTGGAGGCGCTGCCGCGCCGCGACTACGACCGCGCGCTCATGCTGCTGCGCGACTACATCCTGGCCACGGACCTCGCCAACTACTTCAAGTGTGACTTGCAGACCATGTGGTTCAATAGAGTATGAGTGTGGAAGAAGCGCGGTGGGTATGTCACGCTAGAGATGCTTGGCACTCAGTGCTCTCTAGGCAGAGAGCACCTTGTGAGGGACCTGGCGTGGAAATATGTATGTATATATGGTTAAGTAGAATTTGGATGTCAAAAAAATGACCAATAATAGGATTCAACCGAACCCGGTAGACCTGTAATCGTTAGTAGCAAGTCGTGACAAATAATACATACCTACCTATATTATAGACAGGAGATGACGGGAAAATAATTTCATAGGAATCTGGGTGATTTCAAAATGGTAGCGATGGACTTTCAAAAAGGGAATCGCACGCATACGTCCGCGTTGCAGTCGATGCTGATGAACGCGGCAGACCTCAGCGACCAGCTCAAGGACTGGGGCTGCGTGAAGAAAACTGCCGTGAGGACACGTTTTGTACCGCTTAACTACAACGGAACGTACATTGCACGAATTATGTGTTGTTTCCTGATATCATTCATACATTTATCATCCTTCAAAGAACTGAAAGAGCAATGTCATTCCCACTAGCAATTGGGAATTGTAGATTTAATGTTTATCAAATAAGTTCAACGAAAGCTTTCTTCTTGAATTGTTCTCATTTCACTGCTTATAATTTTGACTTGTTTTGTTTCACGATTGTAAAAGCAGGTCAAAGTCTCCTTGTATTTTGTGTACACGATTATGACCACAAGGATGCTTGTGGCCAAAAGAGTAATGTACTCGTACTGCATGTGGCTGGCAGCGGTTGGAAACGAAGAGTTGGAGCTTAGTGTTTTGCTATTGGAGAGGTCTATGCCCAGCAGTGGACGAACATAGGCTGATGCTGATGAGCCTCGTATGGCTGTACGTGTGCAGGCGGCGGTGCTGACGGAGTTCTTCAAACAAGGCGAGCTGGAGAAGAGCCGCGGGGAGCTGCCGCCCATCATTATGGACCGCGACAAGTGCTTCATCCCGGACTTGGAGATTCAATTCCTCAACATGACCTGCGTTCCTCTGTTTGAGTTAGTCCCGCATTTTTCACTATGTCCAACTATATCCACGATTTAAGTCTTAGAGTCCTTTCAATTGTCGAAGCCGGAATATTTGTACATCTATGACACTGTTAACTGTCACCCCAAGCAATATGTTATCCCTATAGAAGTGTTCTCACTGTACTACGGTGTTCTTGGCTTGTCAATAGCAGTAATTGCGGTTTATTACGCGTAGTGGCTCTTTTAATTTTTAGGATACTGTGTTTTCCTATACCGGTATGCGACGGATGGTCGAAAAACAGGTTTTAACACAGCTGTTCTAATTGCTATTTTTAGCATGCTTGGAAAAATTATACCTAAAGCGGCTCATTGTTTGAAAATCATCGAAGGTCACATCGAAAAGTGGGACGCGGCGCGACCTGTATTCGCAGAGGTGAGTACAGCCCCTTACCTAATATTAATTGTAAGAGAGTACTTTCCAATACGACTTGATGTGCGATGAATGGATAAATAAATGAACGAAGTTTTTGCTAATAGAATTTTTTCCTATGACCTATGCTTAAGGAATTTTATAATGGATATTTTTTGATTTGCACTATACTTTCTCCAAGGCCCTCGATAATAGTGAAGCCCATAAATTTTTTTTCTAGAAACACTTTTTTTCCGTAAAGAAAATGATATTGTTATAAGTGCTATATTATTTAAAATTTTCACACGTTGATATCCTTTCAGTCTCGTATTGTCGCTAAACTCTTAGTGACGTTGTTAATGTCAAATTGTAGGTGCCTATAACGGCCGGCTTGTCCGTCCTGCTGAGCCCAGAGCTGGACACCCTCATCGAGCAGAACATCAGGGACCAGGAGCGGGAGCGCGTGCGCGCGGAGGCGGCGGCCGCGGACGGGCAGGCGGGCTCGTGAATATAATTATTGCTATTGTAATTTGGAAATTATTTATTTTTATACTTGATCAATATTAATATGTCATATTAACTAAATTTATAATTATATTTGAATATTATAACTAGTGTCCGACTGAAGTGTGATTTTGATCCGAAATTATTGATTATGAAGTATTTTGAAAACGCATTTACAGAGATTGTAATGAAACAACATAGGTAATAAAGTTTGGTATATTTTATTTTATGCAGATTCAAACTTTAAACAGTAAAGGTAGTAGGTATAACAATTAAACCTTATGTATGATATTTAATGGACTTATTCGTTTAAAATGATTGTTTGTGCACAGATATACAAGTGGAAACTGTTAACTCATTTCCTGTGCAATTAATTAAAATTACTCTAACTAGCTTATACAAATAACCAGGATTTCGTTCACTCGTACATTGCAAATCATAGAACAGTTTCATGTATTGATCAAAATTTACATTTTAATTTTAAAATTTGCTTGCCTCGGCATTGGTCGTGTTGATTGCAAGGACGACTGTCGATCGGGAGGTACTAGGTTCAAATCCTGGTTCGGGCACTATTGGATTTCTCTAATTTAGATGTTCTAGTAGTGGCTAGGATTCAGGATGTGTGCCCGATGTATCGTAATAAGTTCACCTCCTATTCCATAGTGGAACGTAAATTGGTGAAACGTGGGAATGTAATTCATTCCTCTGTTCTACCTCTTCCGGCATTACAAGAGTGATGTTACGAACTGTTTGAGAAGTTTTTTAGCGTGGATACTGCCCAAGCCATTTGCACCACTTAGTTAATGTTTATTTTATTTCTGCACCAAGAATTAAATAAAATTATGTTGGTAACTTCAAAACGTAACTTCCCGCCTGTAATCCCCGAAGAGGTAGGCAGAGGAATGCAGAACACTCCCACTCCAAAATTATGTTGGTGGCAGTTGATTATCTACATTCGCAATTTGAACTATGTTTAAAGTTATTCGAACTGATCGCTACTAATCTACTTATAAAATACTACTTATAAAATACGCCTATCTATCATCTAACATAAATCTAAATTTCAACAATGGTGACATACTTTAAGTGAACTATAGAATCTTCTAGATTACTCGTACTTTGTATTATATTAACACAACGAATATCAACATTTATCTATGTGTCTACGATAGTGAAGATCAGATCAAATGGATATCTTTTCTTGCGGGAACTGTCCACAGGAAACGTCTTGTGTTTAGGTTCACTAACTTCATTATAATATTACATATGAAAATACGATTTAAGCTGCCCCTTTGGTTTCGGCCAATTATCTGAGACCTATTCAAAGTTTAGTTGTACAGTAACACCACGTCAGGGTCTGCAATGATGGAGATATTTGGAACTCGGTGCTCGCCGACTACCACATAGAGAGCTGACGCGATGATAAATATTATTATTATTCGAAGTTTCATTCGTAAAAAGTTTTGGTATTTTATGTACGTTTAATATCATATCGTTATAATATAATATCATATCAATCATCATATCTATTCGCACACCTAACAAATATTTTTTCTTATTATCCGTTCAGGTCTTTTTTCGCATTGATAATAAGAGTTATGACTAATTCTATTACATCTATTATTAACAGTTGCTATAACAATACATTTAATTTTCATTTGAAACATGAAAAAGATAAATTCACTTGAAAGCAAAGTTAAAACAATAAATACGACATGAATTGTATTGACGAAATAGTTAATATGATTCATTACAAAATTCCAAAATGAATTTTATATTAATGTAGAAATTAATATGAAAACTTGTATCGCATGTAAGCCTGGCTTAACCAATAAACGTTCAATGAACCCAACATAATGGAAAAATTTATAGAACCTTTACATTCGAAAAAAACACAAACGTACAATAATGACCATATATATATACATATGCGTATATATAATTAGCTTTCCATACGGATGTATCTACTTGTGCGTTTTTGGAATATTTTCGAATTACTTTGGATGCTTTGAATGCCATTTTTGGATCAGCCAATGAGTCCGTTGAGTTTCGGCTGCACGAGGTCGTCGATAAACTCCTGCACCATTTTCTGCAGTTCAATTTTCTTGTTTTCTTGTTCACTGCAAATGATAAAACGAAAATTAAAAAGCACATTTTTTCACCTACATGTACATGTGATCTCAGTTTTATACGGAGGAATGTTGACAAACAATCAAAATTCGAGTTATTGTTCATTTTCGCGCCAAAATTATATTGTTAAAGATAGAAGTGATATTTGTGCGGGTGAGACTGGACAGATGCTCGCACACAACATGACAAGTAACATGGACAACATAAGCTGAGAACACACATGGTGTATCAATGAAAACTTTGTTAGAAAGCGTACTCGTTACGCTTTCAATATCGACTTTTTTTCGGTGTACCCTATATTTATGGCATAATCGAATGCCATTGAGAGCATATACTCGTCTTTGTATCAATACGATTTCGACGTTAAGTGTACGTCACGTGTTTTTGACGTGTTAAGTGACGGTCACTTGACCGCGTGTGTTGTGTTCGCGCGGCCTCACCATTGATGGAGGAGGCAATTTGTTTATGGATTTTATACTAAAACCGGAGATGTCGGAGAAGGAGACAGACACGGGTGCATCCCATTTTAAGTGAAAGACTTTCTTCAAGTCTTTTTGTAACTTTAATCCCGACCTAAGGCTACTCGAAGACAAATATTTAACTACATCAACAAGGTACAAGATAAACCGCGCGCTCATGTGAACAATACACATTTCCGTTGACAGTTCCACGCGGTATCACGCGGT
>DWTO01003694.1:0-12299 GCA_018244755.1 Jemadia pseudognetus
GTCTCCCTTACCACACCCTTCAAACCGGAACACAGCAGTGCTTAACACTGCTGTTATAAGGCAGAAATAGGTGTGGCTCTGAATTTTATAACTTGAACGAATTATAATTTGTGAACAATTATTATAATTCTTATATCCAAGTAATTTTATATTTCCATACGCAATATGACACATTTTTTAATATAATATTATTAGGTTAATACTTATCATTTTATGGCAATCCGTACGAAAACAGGGTAGTGTAGACGATCACAATCACATACATTGCACACATATGTATATAAACATTTAGATGGAGAAAACGCCGATATAATTTCACAAGTGTTTCGTAGTGCTCCTAATAAGTCATTTATAAAATCACAGAAGTAAATTGCTGAAAGTAAAAGGATTACTTATTACTATCACAGAGAATTAATAATTGCAAGGGGGTTCGTTACGTGAACGCGTGGTCAGTAGTAGTGGAATCATCGAAGTAGTTCAAACAGATCCGCCCTACAACAACCGTTCCTTATTTATCACATTCATACATTACTAATACATTTTTGGTGTCTTATTGACGGTCGAATATCGCTTACATCTAGTAAACCTACGCCTTAACAATACTTGCATTTAAATAGAAAAAAAAAGAAATTAACACACCAATAATATTACCGGCAACAACATCAACGGAATTATTTATATAACCGTTTTTAGGATTACTTCTCTTGCTAAGCGAGGTATAAACAAATTATTTGCAGCGAATACTGCTGTCAAAATATAATCAATGCTTAAAATGAATATAGAAGATTAAAATACGTAAAGGGTATTAAAATACAATACGCACTAAAGTACTAACAATAAATACGTCTTACAGTTCTAGAGAGCTAATTGTTCCGTTGCGCTTAAAGTAATAAAAATATTAGGCAGTGAAATGAAATATTACTTAGGGAATACAAACATTGTTACAAAATTTCACACTCCCAACTAAGCTGTTTGGCACGAGAAAGCTCCAAAACTTAATAGTCAGAACAGTGAGCACCATAACTAACGTAGAAAAAAAAGTCTGACATCAAAGTAAATCTTCGTCTTTCATTTAGTATGACATTCAACTTTCCATTTACACAAATACATGAAATTTGACAGATGACAGTATCAAGATACGTCAGTTTTTGAAAATGTATCATCACTCCAAACATTTTTTCAATTTATACCCGAAATCCAATAAAGATTATCGTAAAAAAAATTACTAATTTCAATCTGTAAATTAGGTATTTATAAGTAAAATGTGAAATTTTTTCAAAATTTAAAGCTTCAATCGTAAGACTGAAAATAATAGCCTGTTTACAATGGTGCTATTCCTAACACTGGCAATACCAACAAAGATACAAACTAAACCGATTAAATATAATAAAATGTTATAGAAAACCAACTTTTACTTTGCAAACAAATCCACAATTCATTTTTACACAGTATAATATACCTTCAGACTGCTGCTGTCTGAAAACATGTTGCCTGTTGTTGTTTTCAATGAGTTTTCAATGAGACAACTAGTTGAGAGTCGTAAGAATTCTCTATAGTATTTTTATGCCGTACATTCCCACTTAATATCAAACATGTCCTCAAAAATGTCAACATTCTCTCAGCCGGATGTGTTGTGTAACATAAAAGGAAAGCTAAATCTAACAATGACTACACAAGTACGACTAAGACTCAGTCCTGCACTAAGGACACCCCATCTATGCTCTATCGCTACCGCTTGTCCACTTCATCTCGATTTTACCCTGTAAAGAAAAATGAGTACATGATATTTTATAAGGTTAGCTAAAATTTCTACCTACATTAAACTAAGACCAAGTGAATCTTGTCCCAGGACATGCGTTAAGGCAACAGTTGCAAGGAGACATCAGGACATAAGTTGCAAGGACATCAGGACATAAGTTGCAAGGAGAGCTATTTGGCTATTAGTATCTAATGATGAATAGCAGCATACCCAGGAGGAGATCTTATAAGTAAGAGGTTTAAATTTTAGTTTTGTCAATAGCAATTTTATTTTTTTGTCATTATCAAAGTTACTAGCACTCATGTCAGACTGTTTTACATCCATATCCATTATACATAACAGAATATTAATTACAAAATTAGTTGTCAATGACAATTTGTTTGACTGAAGCTATTAAAAATATAGCATCTTATTTCATACCTGTGTCGATGGTCGATGTACCCTATCTGATCATCTCGAGGTACTTGTGCTTGTGCTTGGTGAGCATCTCGGTGACCGTGACCAGCTTGCGGATGGCCGGCTGTGTCTTGCTCAGCGTCTGCAGCTCGGGCAGGTGCGACACGCAGATGTGGTGCAGCGTCGCCAGCTCTTTCGCTGCGAACCGACCAACTTGCACTTCAAATTTATTGTACATTGTACAAATATTCAATGTTATGTAAAGTGGACTGTCAATTTTGTTTATTTTTTTTATTTCTATTACCCACAAAAATACTGCATTTTACGGCCCAACAGCGAGCTTAATGCATCAAATGTTCTCTAGTAGTCAGATACCTGGCATGTTTGGTTGCAAATGGGTACTAAACAGCTATACACAAAAGAAAAATAAGTCATCGTCACTATCCTCAGCCTATTCCAGTCTACTGCTGGATATAAGCTATCCCCATAATAAATATGTGAGTAACCTTAAAAAAATATCTGGGTCATGTATATGCAGTCTAAAGTTTTATTGATATAGCAAATTGTTCTTTGTGGCGAAACGTAACATTTTCACGCACCATATAACTACTAAACGCAAAATGTTTAGTTAAATAACCATTAAGTAGATTTCATATATTATGTAGATTGACGAAACAAATCAATTGCATATGTACATATATTAAAATTTTCAATATAAATCGACAATCCTTTAATCAAACAATTATAAACAACATAAGGCAAACCCCCTTTCTTTTTCTCATTACTATATTTTCAGATAGATGACTATTTTAATTATTAAATAATTCTTACCAATATCAACGTTGTTGCTGGTATTTTGTGGAGCATTTCCAGGATCCTGCACAGAGCTCAATTGGTCCAGGAAAACCACCATTCGCTCTTTATTCTTTAAAATAAAGGGGTTGACCACTTCCATGTAGGGCTCCTGTGAATATGGAGATTTAAAAATGACAGAAGATTGTACTTTGAGTGTGCAGTTTGTGTGATTGTAATATTTTATTTATTTAACTTTCACTACATTTGGTACATGGTTGTTACAAATTAATCATATCAGCTATGTGATATATGTACATGGTCACCACAAAAATAGTAATGCATCAAATGCAACACTTAACGAAACGGCTTAAACATTTTACCCTAAAAATAATAAACACCATTAAATCAAAAGTGATATGTGGTAGTTTTAGGGTTTTGTTCACCAAATAAAGTTACCCAATTTTAGGCGGTAACTAAGTTCTGCATTTCGAATATAGTTTATCAAAGGTAAGATCATGTAGAATGTAGATTGAAATTGAACGAGCGAAACTAAATGTGTTGGTGAACACTGGCGCTGGTCGAACAGTAGAGAACGCGGCGGGTACCTTGGCGCCGAACTCGATGAGGTTGGCGAGGTTCTGCAGGCACTTGGCGACCATGACGAGCGAGCGCTGCGCGTGCGGCGGCGGCGCCGCGCCCACCAGCCCCCAGGCGCGCGGCTCCACCAGCGCCGGACAGATCAGCCGCAGGAAGATGAACCCTGCACCACACGACACGCATCTCTAAATACATATGTATGTAACTAACATAATGTGAGTTTAGACATATGGTATGGTTTAAAAAGGATTATCGTTGTGTCAAAGCAGTATGATTCTTGATTTCAGATCAAGAAACAAAAGTAGCAAGGTGAAATGATAAACTGGTAGTAATACTAATTACATTCATACAACGAAGCAAAATGTACATATATATAGTAAGTATACTAATAAATGTTCCCAATGAACACAGCAATCATAATAATTGTAATGAAACTATTTTCGTAGCACTCTTTTCTGTGTTTCCCTATAATGACAACGGCCACTTATGACTGCCGCCTGCACATTTGCTACTTTGTGCATATAGAGAAATGAACAAAAAGATAGGTACCAGAAACGACCCTGGTGCGCACGAATCTCTCGTTGGGCCACTTGGCGACGGCGGCGCGCTGCAGGCAGCCGCACAGGTAGCGCACGGGCCGCGGACACGCCTCCGGGGACGTGAATATCGACAGAGTTATCTGAAACACAATGCACACCATCAGTCTTATCTCCGTCTGTGTCATGCTTATTCATGATCACCACATTGGGCATGCGTTTTGGGGGAAAATGCCAGGGAAAAACAATATCTGTGCTATTTAAATAATATACCTATCTAAAGATCTTATTATGTGTTTATTACAATAATTCTTCTTCAAATGTAGTGCAAATGTCCAAATGGCCTAAGCAGTAGTAGTGATTAACCTGCTGTTAGATTGTAATTTTTAAACCAGTACCAAATTGGAGCAATGTTGAGTAAAGTAGATGATCGTGTAAGTTGTTCTATTGTATAAATATAATTATATTGTTATATTATAACGTGAAATTTTTTGAATTAATGTATGATAATAATAATTAAACCTTAAGTTCTTAGTTTATCATTTATATCACTATAAGAATTTTGCAATTTCCCAAATTCAATTTATATGACTACAATTCCTGAGATCCTCAAAAGGTCAAAAAGCTCAAAAAAACTTTTAAAGTTTAATTAAACCTAAGTGTCCCATTTAAGTATATTAATCATAAACATTAATGGTTGCAATCTTCTCAAGATCCTATTTGTTGGGCATAATCTTTCCCAAAATTGTGACAATACTAGACCATACTGTACTATATGGTCTATATTTATATATATAAATAATTTATATTAACCTGATCCAGAATCATAAGTAAGAACTCGGCGTTATTGCAAGCATCATCTGGCGAGTCCATTTTGGTGGGGTTCAATTCGGCTGTTTGCTTCGATTCAATTAACTTCTGCACAGTTTCTGCTATTGCAGCCTGTAAGATGAAATTGACACAGTGATATATTAAAATATAGTGTAGATAATTGATGCTTATGTGTATGACAGAAATATATATCCTATTTTACTTTATAAATGTCAGTTATAATTTAGTACAAGGGTAAAGGATCAATGAAAGGATTAAACAAAATTTTAATTCTTTCTGTTATGTGATTATCATTAGAAAAAAATGACTATAAATGTTTAAGTACTGAATGTAATAATTGTTTAGCAAATAAAATGTTTAAAGTGTAAATAATATGTATAACATAAGGAACAAAACAGCTAGCAAATCTAACATAAATAACCTAATCATGATGATTAGATTCACCGACATGTTATGTGGAAAGGACCACAGCTCGAAGTTATAGTTATTGTTATCGATTGTAGCTGATGGTCGTGTGTGTGGTCCGACCTGCAGGAAGGGCTTGCAGAGCGCGCGCATGAACTCGTCGAGCACGGCGGTGGCCAGCGACGCGGCGCGGAACAGCGCGCGGTGGTCGGGCTCGCGCGCCACCTCGGCGCCCGCCAGCTCGCGCGCCAGCTCCGCGCCGCGCCCGCACTCCGCGAACGCGTGCAGCACGGCTGGACACGACACAACTATTATATCAAATCCTAATTCAATCCATTATTCGATTGATGAAATGTATTATTTAATGGACAAAGAACAGCTCCAATTTATGGGTAAAAAAATTTTGGAGTCACGTAATCGTGCAGCGTCTATACAGCTACAGCTGTACTTACAAGTGGCGAGCGGTTGTCGATCCGCGCGGCACAGCTCCGCGAGCGCCTTGACCGCGGGCAGGCCGGGCTCCAGCAGCAGCTGCCGCAGCGGGTTGTACTCCTCGCGCGGCATCACCAACTCCTGCATGTATCTAAAAATTACGAACACTTTGAAATCCTCATTTTTTACACGTAATAAATATTCGCAAATGGTTCTTTTGAAACCACACCTTAGAACATATAAATTGTGTTGTTTTGTGTTATTTACATACCTACAACACAAAAAATAATTTCCTTACCTAATGCGCAATCTTAATGAACCCCACTCGCCTATCGGGGTCATGCCAGCCAACGGATACCACTCCTCCACCTCTTCGCCATTTGCGAGATTTGCTAACTCTATGGTTAATTCTGCAACCTGTAAAAAAAGGTGTTAGGTAAAACCCAAGAGTGTATGAGACAACCAATGATAATGAAGCCTAAATTTAGACGTTTAGCCTGAAGGTATATTTTGGGACAAAGTGATGTAGATTTCACAAGTAGACATTTCTATTAAATTTTTTATCTATTTAATATAACAAATACTTACTTCAGATTCTTTGCCGCGCTTCCCTGTGTTGTGAACAGTGATAGTGAATGATGTGACATCTGGCGGAACATCACTGTAAACAATAATTAAGTAAATGGAAAGGTAGCCTTAAAATAAAACACCAATTCTAAAATTTTCTAAGACTAATCTGTGCACCACAATATAATGATTGTATAAAAGCAAAAAAAATTGTGCCAGTTGCAATAAAAGCTCTACGGCGGGTTGTTTTTCAGGTGGTTTGATGATTTGAAGATGGCTAGATCCAGATGGATTCTAAATAGTACACGTCTATATACGACTGTATGTCTGTCTACATACGATAGACAGAGTTAACTCACTCGAAGACGAACTCGTCATCCCAGTGCGGGTCGGGCGAGGGCTTGGGCTGCGTGCGCGCGACGGGCGCGGCGCCCAGCGTCAGGCGCAGGTAGGGACGCGGCGCCAGGCGCGCGGGCAGGCGGGGCGCCGTGACGCAGCGCACGCGCAGCGCGCGCAGCCACACCACGCGCGCCACCTGCAACACACACCATCAACTATATACAACCCGAAATATGACTTAGCCGTCTTTTCTAAGCATATGAGACATTGAAATTGGTTCTAGTTTTTAAATTAATTAAGGAGAACTATACACGTGTAAGTTACTCACTTCTATTCTATACATATAACATCCATTATATATCTGCATACATTTTTGCAGATTAAAATCGCTTAACGATTGGAGGAAGATTAACGTTTTCATTTCACTACTAATAACCGTTTTCACGTGCGACAGTTCCGACTGCTGTTATTTAACGCCATTAGAAATGAGTGATCATCCTTCAATAAATTGGAAAAAGAGATTACTAATATAGCGACCTTGCACTGGTGGCGCGCCTGCTGCGGCACGCACAGCGGGCGCAGCGCGTCGAGCCAGGCGCGCTGCTCGGCGGGCGCGCCGGCCGCCAGGAACGTGTGCGTGGACAGGCACGGCAGCGCGCGCTCCACCAGCTGGAAGCAGCACTCGCGCTCCCACAGCGACTCGTGCACCTGCAATGTTCACTTATTTAATACCACACCACCGCCACAGACGCACATTTTTAGTGAAGACGTGGACGCCAGTGTTTAAACCCAAGACCACAGAAGTGGGAGGCTGAGTTCTAAACTTGTTATCGCTGCTATACATCAGTTAAAATTTGCTGACATGTAAAACACTATTTATTAATATTATAACATTTACATAAAATAATACTTAATTCGATTATTTCGTTAAAAAATACTTTATATTTCACATAGATTTATTCATAAAAACATCAAAAACAAAATAATGAAGCACAAAGTTACCAAACAAACAATAAAATGAAGGGATCTAGTGAAATGTAAATTTTCCGGCCCGAAAAAGCAACGAAATATGTTATATTACTCGTACATGCTCTTGGCTCGGCTGAGTTTTTCCTCATCACAATATAGTACAATTATACATAGTAACGCAAAACCACAATATTACACAAATACCACACAACCTCTATATGTAAATTACCACGTTCAAGTTAATATGTAAATGATGTAAAAGAACATATTAACTCGATTTAGTAATCATTTGCTGCCAAATCTAATTATGTGTTCCTGTCCTTAATTCCAAAAATGAATATAAATCCGGATACAAATTTAGATTAAGAATAAAAGATAATAATAAAATCGTGAGACATCTCTCCACAGAATCAAATCCCAAAGTAAGCAGCACGAGAGTTACTTTTTGTACACAGAACGATTACTAGAAAAGAACATATAATATATGTATATTATCTTACCTGATACAAATAAGCGCACGACAGATCAATCAGACCCTTGGGCTTGGTCCTCTTCGGGGAGTCGTAGAAGTACAGATGCGTATCTGTGCCCTCTTGCAGCAGCACAAAGTACAGCGCCTTCCACTTCTTGGCGCCCTTATCCGACTTCTTGTGCAAGTATCCCTGGTGCTTGATACCCTTCATCTTCTTCAGACCTATCTGATCTCTGCACTCCCTCAGTGTTGCGTAAATTTTCTCAGCGGCCGCGCCGGTCGTGTTCTGCTGCGGTTCGATGTGGTGACCTTCGGCGATGAGCTGGAATTTTCATTTAATAATTACAACCTTTACTCCCATATACATATAAAGGCAACAATAGCGAAATACGTAGTCGCAAATAAATGAATAATCAATTGTGTTTAATATTTGAGAGAATAATAATAAAAGAAAATCGTTCTATATTAAGACTTGTCTTGCAATACGATTGCAAAATTGTCGTGGTGGTATATCCTTATCGACTTTCACCTATATTATTGCTAGTGAGGCCGCACAATGCTCTGATAACAGATTATATTGTTTTCATTTTTAGTGTTCACAATAAAAGTTTACGACGACTGCCTCGTTGGTCGTTTTGGCTGCAAGCGCGACTGCCGATCGGTAGATCCTGGGTTCAAGTCCCAGGTCAGACACTATGTATATGTAAAATTTTTCTAATTGAGATTTTCTAGTAGTGGCTCGGAGTCTGGATTTGTGCCCGCCCACCAACTATTCTATAGTGGGACGTAAACGTAACTTGTGAAACGTGGGAGTGTCCTACATTCTTCGGTCTACCTTATAACTTAATAGAAATAATAAAATACTAACAGGTTGTCCCAAAGTATGCCCCTCCACAATCTGCTCCTTCCTGTATCTATTGATCACCGCGTCCAGACACTCGAACGTCCTGCCGCCCATCAGATAGCGAACCCCCTTCTTCTCGATCCTGAACCTTTGTATCTGGTTGTTGATATGGAAGAACAGGGAGTAGTCCCCGGGCGAGTTGTCCGAGGGCCTCACGAGGAAGCTCCCGGGGCCGGCCTTCACCAGCATGTCGACCGCCTCGCTCTTGGTGCAGTTGGGATGGAACCAAGAGAACACGGTGTTCGGGTCGATGGCCGGGTCCAGGTCCTCGACCAACTCCCTGAAGATCATTCCTTGTTCACCCGTCCTGTCAAAAATATTATTGCATTTCACACATGGTACAAGTGAAACCCGCAGAAAAATACACTTTTAGTGAAGTAGACGAATGCAAGATTATAAGGAGTAGGATTTTATTTATTTTTTAACCCGTTTATCGTTTCATTGTTTAAGACAGGTCTCCTTCTTTGGAAATAAGTGGCTACGGCCACTATTTGCCACGTTGACCCAATAGAGTTTAGCAAACTTCCCACACCTAAGATTATGAAGAATCCTATGGCGTGTTAGGTTTCCTCGATTAGGCCATTAGAGCCAATTATGTTTTATCTTAAAACCCCACATAATTGTATGTGTCAGGATTTGAACCCCAGACTTCTAGAGTGAGAGGTTGAACGAATTCTAAATCAAAATAAAACAAAACAAGTTTCATGTGAACAAGAAGCCCCTTAGAAAAACTCAATATAGAAACATATATCGTATTGTATATCGATTCGTTCTTAATCGAATAATAAAATCCATTCATAACCAAAACCTTAAACGATTTTTAAGTTTCATTGTTTTCACTCAGACCTCCCGTCACGCCTAATGGAGATCCCACGATCCCACATATGCTACATCAAACAATGTAATCATACCACCTTGATCACTCAACCTTGATTACATTTGAAGTCATTAAATTAAGATTATGAAAATTTCTAGAAAAAATTGCATTTCGCTTTTGGCCCTGTAAGAACCAATTTTTTTTAAAGAGAAAATGTTTTTACAATGATTGAAATTGAACTGTGACTGGCTCATTGGTCGAGTGCTTGCGAACACGACTACCGATCGGGTACTACTGGATTATGGTAACTTAGATTTTATAGTATAAACTATTAGTGGTTCCAAATCTGGATTTGTGCCCCCCCCTCCCCTCCTAAACGACAGTAAAACTTAAACATAACTGGTGAACCGTCGGGGTGTAGTACACTCCTCTGCCTACCTCTACGAGGATTACAGGCGTGATGTTATGCAATAATACAATTTAAATATCTCTTAATACCCTGTCCTGACCCGTGACATTTTGTACTGACTCACTGAGAATTTATGACCTAAAAAACCATGGTAAGCGCGTGCGTATGATCGATACGAACGAACCAGTCCGCGGCTCGTACATAAACAAGTTTAGGGCTACTCATCGCTGCAGCAGCCGGTGCTGGCTGCACAATCAGTGACCCAGTAATAATGTATCGTTAAGGTCAACGGACGCCTCTACACGTTCTCCCTTTCAACTATTGTCACACTCATGATATTTCATTTGTCGGCGTCAGAGTAACAACAAAAAAATCCAATGCTATTATTGGGATAGAATTATTAAAATTACTATAATTAATAAAAATATTAAAACTTGACGAATCATTGTTACACTTGGCATCGTTGATGTCACAATGACTGTGTCTAGTAAAAGTGCAGTCTGGCATTGTGGCTACTATTGAACTGCTTCATTTCGCCAGAGATTGAAATATGCTCGAGGAGCCAAATTAGCAGCCAAAATTAACAGGTCGGAAGGAAAACAAAGTAACATTTTCGAACTTTTATTTCCTCGCTCAAGTTCAATAGCTGACGATGAACACAGAGCTTTAAGTTCACTCTCTCGGAACGTACTTGTAATGGCGCGTAGGGCTACAGAAGGAAGCGATGTCAAGGTAAAAGGCTTCCACCGCCTAGTCACTGAACCTTATCGCAACAACGTTAAGTGAGAATTCGATTGGATCACTTTCAAAATGCATAAACACATATGTATCGTTCCATGTGTTAGAGTTCAATATACCTATTAAAATCACAGATATATTTATGCATTCATTATAACAATATTTATCGGCAATTAAACTTACATAATAGCCGTATAAAAATTAAACTCTTTAATTGAGAAATCTTATCTGATGTCCGACTATATTGTCTTAATTGTCACTTTTTATGTGAAGAAGGTACGAATTAATAAACGGACATAATTTACAAGTGACCAGACAACAGCAACGAATCCCTAGTAGGACTGCAATAACAAGACTATTCGTACGAGTAAATATTAGTGATGTCAATTATTGATGAAATCAATTGATAGCAAAATGGAAGGAGAAGATCGTAATAATGCAAATATTATTAATTCCTGATTATCCCTTTCGAAATCGGTCACAGTAGAGTGGCCATTCCTGAATGCGGGTTTATTCGGCCTACGGTTAATATAGCCATATTACTTGTTACCCCAATACACTTACTGACTAGAATAATACTCTTCACACAGAACCACAAATTACTAAAATACATTAACAATTGATGTTATTTAAAACAAATAATTTACGTGCTTCCCATACTGCGATCGAATAGGTGAAATCTTAAAAAAGGTTAGGTCACAAGCATGACTGATTGTGACATGACATGATTGTGGTAAGAACTTTGTTAGTACTGTATATGGTTGAAATATGCCTACCTCTAAGGGAAATAGGCGTGACAGAACACACGTACGCATAATGAACTTACCTATGTGCAGTGACCCACAGCCAGCCATCACCCATATCATTATGCACAAAGAATATGTCTCCCTTCTGAAAGGTGAGCTCGTCCGTGTCCGGCATCTTCGTATAAGGCAGTATGGCCACCACTCGCTAGTAACGAAAAAAGGCTATTGTCACAAAACATATTATTACACCTAACTAAATCAAACCTTTTAATACTACAAACCAATATAGATTATTCATTACTTCTAACACTAACATAACAATTTTGTACTGATTAACATAGAATGAGCACATTGTACATACTTTGATATTAGTAGTGTATGTATATATTTGACCATATGTAATTTTGTAAAGGCATCATTATATACATATTATCGATAACCTTAAGAAAAACAAAGACCTAACTGCAATACAGCAGACACATGCAGAACAAAACATTCATTAGTATTCATCATAGTGAGGCGCCTTAAAAGGACAAAACCTTTTGAGTTAGTGCAGTGAAGTGTTATCAATAACAAAAATGAATCAA
>DWTO01003695.1:0-12298 GCA_018244755.1 Jemadia pseudognetus
CTGAGTCAATCGATTATGGTCATTATAGCGGCGTGACACGGTTTAAGTTAGCTTGTTTGTTGACCTAGTTCACCTTCTTTCGTCTTCGGGCTCGTACAGCCTGGGTATAAAAAACAGAATTACTGTAAAAACATCACGAAGTTTTTACGTAGGATGCTCCACTCAATAGTCTTTAAGTATACATATAATTTTTCCATTCATTGACTATATCTCAAGTGCTTTTACAATACTAGTGACTTTGCTATTCAATTCGTGTTTTTTTACTAAGTACTTATTAAATTTTATAATTGGAAAGATGATGTCAGGAAACTAAGTGAGGACCTTCGATGCTTAAGTGCTTGTAGTACTGACATTGAAGTAAAATTGAAGATTTTAAGGTGTTAGTCTTAGCCATTTGTAAAAATAATAAAAATATCATGGTAGAATGGTTACAAGCTGAAAGTAAGAAACTGCCTCTGCCCTCTACACTTAGCACCCCGTGTGGTATTGTATATTTTCATAGAGGACGGTGACCATTTATCATCAGTGCTTATTATATCCAGGTTGTACCGATTACTAGATTCAATATATAAAAGAAAAAACTTCATATTCCAGACACGCTGACATGCCCTACAACTACATAGAAGATTCGAGAATCAGTCCTCGGACCATCATACTATACATATATACCTTTGAATATGAATATAGTAAAGTACTAAATGTAGACCCAGTCACAGTTATAAAAGTGCGAAATGGCAATCGTCGCCGAAATGACTGCAATTGTAATTCCGATTTAGTGACAGAGATTCGAGGTGGCGAGAGGCATGATCACTGTACGTTTATTCTTCCGATAGGGTGATTTTAAATTAAAGTGGCAATTAAAATGTAGCAGACTTTTTGATCTTGCCGTGAGCGCCGAGCCAAACAAATTTTAAAGTTAGGCTACAACTTTAAATAAAGATTAAGAATTAAATTGAAAATTTAGAAACATCGAGTTATAATTCAACAGTCGATATTCTAGTTTTTAATGTAACAATAGATAAGTGTTAAAAACGGGTTGAAAACGGCACAAAGAATTGTTGAAAAGCGTCGTCGTGTTGTAATAATAAAAATGGTTTGCAATTTCAAGCCCCTCCTTCCGGACACTCGACACGATCCCGACGCGAAGTATACAGACTACAGACATTACAAAACATTTTGCACTTCTAAATATACGGTTAATTTTTAAAATACATAATTCGTACTTTTATTTAACTGCTCGCTGCTTTATAGCAATGTAAAGAAACTGGAACTTGAATCTACACACAAAGGAGATGTATGCCCTTACGTAAGTGTCGTGTGTATACTGTATGTACCGGAATCGTTAGTCTCGACTTTCCGTTAGCGACGTCGGCAGCGATCGACTTTAGTTTGAGAGACCACTATTATTCAAGGACATTATTAACCTAGCTTGGCAATATACTGTACTATATAAATATGCAAAATTGTACTATGGATTAATAGCTTTTTAATTGAATAATAATATGTAATTAATACAATCGTTTAAGCGTTATAAATATACAATTTTTTAAACTAATGTTTTTAATCAGTTTAAGTATGTATGTAGATATAATTTAGGTATAACTGAACTTATTTTTTTAGTGAATTAACGAAGTTAAATCATGTTATTCTTAAATTCAATCACGTTTTCAACAACTTAAATTTTATGCAATCCGAGACTTTACTGTTGCGAAAGATCGCGCCGGCCGCCAGTTCCAGAGTAATATAAACGATGAATTGATAGTCCTTTCAAATAGACCGGCTCGGAGAGCGGAGCATAGTGTGATCGAAATTAAAATAGAACTTTAGTATACTTTTTACTTTTTAATTGTTTTATGGCAAGGATATTCGAGTGCTATCACAAAATAATTGTAATGTAGAAATACACTTATAGAAATTTGATACAGTTTTATGTCAATAGTGAGTTCTCTCCGAGGTGGTCTGTTTGACAGGGCCTTAGACACGGAGAACAAGTCATTCGGGTCGCCCATGTCTCTCGCCGGCCGGCGACTTACCTATCGGCGATGTTTATCAACTGGAAAAAGTACTTTGTAATTGTTAGCAAATGTTTGTTATCTAAAGACAGTAGTGAGAGTTACTGTTCAATTGACAATTAAGATTGTAAATTAAAACGAAAAAATATCTTTTTTATTTACAAATAATCAACTGTTTTAAAAATAGAACAAATTTTATAAGCATTGCGTGTTCAGTGATGTTTTGTTGCCGCGGAGACGTGGGGCAAGCGGCGTAGCGCGCATGCGTGCGACAAGGGAAGTTTCTAGCTCTGCCTCGTGGCAAAGCCAGTGGTAGCCGCGCCGTGGCGCGCGACGCGGACGTGGGCATGTCAGAGCCGTAGGTGGCGTAGTCGGCGCGACGTGCGTATGCCCGCGCCGAATACGACTACGCCGCGAGTTCGCGCCCCTACACGCTCGACCACTTGACGGACGCCCGCTCCCGCGTGAACTCGTCAGGCTAATGCGGCCTGCAAGAAGGCGGGCACGCCGTATAGGCCTATCACCACTGTCTACACACGGCTGGGTGGTCAGCACCTTGGGTCACCGGTCGGGTCCATAATCTTTACGCATCGCCACGAGCGACGCAGCGTGTTAATTCATCCATCCAGCCTCGTACTTGGGAGAGATATCTGATGCTTTTTAGTTATATCTTGAAATTCAATTGACAATGGCGACTGAAATTTTTAATGACATCGATCTTTATCGATTATTATTATACAAATACTTTCGTAAATAATGATATGTATATGCAAGAAATAACGATATTAAAATACATATAGATATTTAATTTTTTCATATTATACTTTTTTCCAGTAGTTTTTTGTAAACAAAGAAAATTTTTGCTTCCGATCTTCTTGAATTTTTCCTCTGCACCTAAAATACATTGTTAATTTAAGCAACTGAGATTAAGTCCCGGGTATCAGCTAGGACTGATGAAATAATAATTTTCGATTGCATTATTGTTATGCTAGCTTCAAATTTTATTTCAACTCTAGATAAGTAAAAGTTTAAACATTGATCAAATATAAAACGAAGTCTCATCTTTTATCATCTGCTTTATTTTGCACTGTAATAAACATTTATTTGTTTTGTTGCAGAAGTCAGCGCAATGGCAAATGAAACGAGCTGTGTGAGCCAATATTTTGAAAGTGAAGAAAGATTCCCTACATTAACTTACGATAATATGTCGACGTCTATGAGGACATCCCGGGACTCGTCTCAAGATATGAGTGAAAATTCCGTAGCGTCGTCCGCAGACTCGTTGAGCCTGTCCCAGCTGGCCATAGAGGAACCGGAGCCGTTACAGGTCGACCCATTTTATAACATCACACCTCGTTCAATGCCCGTCTCCCCTCATTGCGTGGTAGAAGAGGAATTCTCATCAAACCCCTGGGCAATGTTAATAGCAACGATTTTCCTGACGAAGACATCTGGCAAAGCAGCCAGGCCCTATATGAAGGAATTTTTTAATGACTATCCTACACCGTACCACGTGCTAAACGATCCGCCGGCCGCCATGGAGTATTATTTTGAAAATTTAGGGCTCAAAAAACGAGGTCATATGATTTGGAAACTGAGTTATCAGTTCGTCGCTTCAAAATGGCGTCGAGCGAGCGACTTGTGCGGTATCGGGAAGTATGGCGAGGACGCGTACAGGATATTCTGCTTAGGTCACACGGATTTGGACCCCGCGGACAGGTACTTAAGGTTGTATTTGGATTGGTTGCGACATAAATCGGACTTTTTGGAACACAACGGTGTGATGGACAGTGAATATGTAATAGAGGATCCTGTTTTGAAATATTATAGTATAACTTTGAGAAACGAAGATTAATATGTATAAGTTATTATTAGTGTAAAAAGTTATATCAGTGACATGTTGTATATTGTTTGTAAAAATATAGTATTGTTACTTTTTAGATAAGGGGAAAAGGGTTTAGTCCCGTAAAAAATATTATTTATCTTGTGCTTTACCTTTCAATTTCTATGCTTCCATACATACTCTACAAAAAATTGCAAATTGTCTATGTCATTTCCGCTAAGAATTTACAATGCATTCAACGTTGTGTATGTCTATTTCCGTTTGGTTTTAATTTATTTCATCACGTTAGGTCCCTTTATGGGGTACGAAGAGAAATAACAAAAGGAGTAGAGAGAAGAAAGAACACTTTAAATTATACAGTTTAATTACAATACAAATAAAATCTCGATATTGTTACATATATTGTTCAGTATAAGAACATCGCATTGTAAGCGTCGTAGACCGATATTAACTTGGGAGTTGTGTGTAAATCAACATTACTTCGAACGAGCTCCCAAATTGGGCGACTTATTTATATGGTCCAATTCTCCTGGACTTCCGAACGTTGTTTAAAGGCGGGCAACGTATTAATATCTATGTATTGTGATAAAACAATGAACTGTTCGTTATATATATATTAAAATAAGTTTTACAAGGGCGTACTTAGTGCCTAATTGTATTTCTTCCAGTGAATCCAGTCTGATGGACAGAACGCGATGTAGATGCATAATTCACAGTGATACTTACATATAAACATACATATAAACAAATCTAGTTCGATTATTGTAAATTTTATGTAAAATAATATAGATAAATTTTAATTATATTAATATAAATTGTAATTCCTAGTCACCTGAGACACATTATTTATATTGTTATTGTGTATTTTAACCATTTCATCATTTTAAATAACAGAAATTATGTGCGTTTAAATATATTCTATTTTTAAATTCGGCTTGTTTTAAATCTTGGGTTTATCTGTGTAATTTATACGACGCGCTCTAGCCATGGTGATACCACGATAACATTGGTTATTGTAGATCTAAGCAAGGGTCAGTATAGCCTCAGAAAGCGTAGAGTGGTATTATTTTTGTCCAACGAGACCCATGGCCAATAGTGGAACGGGGAAAGAACTGATGTGGCCATAGCAAACTTTCGCCTGCATTGATTTTCCTACATAATGTGTACATAACTTTTTATGAAGTATCCAGAAATGACTAGGCGCCATTTCAATTTTGATATTCTTTTAATCATAATGATACGTTATGCTACATACATAACTATTAATTTGTTTTTAATAATATGTATGTACTATGCTTTCCCTCGTTTTCATAATTTTGACAGGAACTCCATAAATTTGGCGCGAATAATCATTGCTCATAAACGCCTGTTATAAAATGAAGCAAATAAGATCTCTTGAGACAAATATGACTGTTTTATACTTATTGTAGATATTTTGTTAACTTGCTATGTATATTAAATGGACCTAATCTTGTTAACATCTTATATTGAAGATTTTATTCCGTTTCTTTTTAAATTTTATCAAACGCATTGAGATAACTTATACACTTCAATCTCTTCGTAACGTTTTCTAAGCCTTGTGAAGTCTGCCAACCCGCACCTGGTCAGCGTTGTAGTTGCGGCCTTAACTCTTTTCATTCTGAGAGCAGCCCCATGTCGATCAATGACATGATAAAAGGGCTGATGATGTTGTTCTAAGAAAGATTAAATTTATTTTAAAAATTTGCAAAACAAGGTGTATATTTCCTGGACGTAATAAAATATTAAGTTATGTCCTTATTCAAACTAAGAATGCAGATGCTCCTATATAACGACTATAATATCGTTTGTGGGCGCCACATCAAACATACCAGGACAGTTTGTACCTATATACGACATTTTAACTATATCTATGTTAGTGGTTATCAACTGATTATAATTTATTTATTTGATATAAATGTCTGCAACGTGTACGCTAAATGAAGGCGCAGTGTGAATGA
The DNA here is from genome assembly GCA_018244755.1 of Jemadia pseudognetus. Taxonomy (NCBI): domain Eukaryota; kingdom Metazoa; phylum Arthropoda; class Insecta; order Lepidoptera; family Hesperiidae; genus Jemadia; species Jemadia pseudognetus. The sequence continues at coordinate 5,835 of DWTO01003695.1, forward strand.
AATAGAACGCTAAATTGTACTTATTGAACTTCTGCTTGTTGTTATATTACAAATACGCTTAATTTTTTTTTTACTATAATAGCACTAAATTGTTCCCATTTCTGTTACGATATAAGCAGTGAGCAGTTATTATATTAATAGTAGATCTCTTCCTAATATTCTATTTTATTTTCTCGTTGTTGCTAGAAGAAATCTGTTTAAGTGGTAAGCAGCCCCTTTGTAAATCATTTATTACTGACGATTTAAAAACCTTTATCTTTTCAAGATTTCTTTAAAAAATCTAATAGTACTCGATCCCGAGATCGAACCCGGGTCTTCTCGATGCTAATCGAGCTTGCGCTTGCATCCACTTGCACAACGAGCCAGTCAGATAAATAAATTTGTAAGAAGTTAACCACGCTCGGTATGTTTAATATTATTTATGTCGTTCACAAAAAAATAAATCTCGTACCTCAAATATGATCTATAAATAAAAATAGTTATACGAAACTTTTTCATTCTTAATGTTGAGTTAATTTATGCGATGTGATCTGCTGGTGCAAGTTTGCGTGGGCTAGATTCCAACCCAGGGTACTGAATTTTCTTTGGCCACAACAATTTATATTGTGCTTGGGTGTAAACTTAAGAGTGTGGTGTAATATAGTATAATTCCTTTAAGTATGTTACATTACTAGTGCTGCTCGTTAGCCCACTTTGCTGACTCTACCTAATTTGAGATCAGACGGTCTTGTACGAGTTGTCTCCATATTGATGTATGTTAGCTACCATTATTGTGCACAAATTGTTGATACGCTATTAAAGTGCATAAGTAAAATCTGATAGTAAATTTTTATTTTTCCCCATCCAATAAACACCTAATGACTTGTTTATCGATCTTCTCAATTTCGAGGTATAGTAGAGTAAATAAATATAAATAATTACTTTTAATTAAAAGATACTAATTAATTTAACTTTCTTTTATAACAATTCGACTTACATGTGAATTACATGTGTTTATAAATATCCAATGTAAGGTCAAATGTTAACAAAGAATTGTTCATGGTAATTGCTGAAATGAAACAAAACTTGTTTTTCAATGCTTAGTATGAAGGATTTTAATTATTTTATAATTAAATTTTAATTTTTTAAGCTTATCATAGATACCTACTTAGTCTAAATGTCCCAATGAAAATTGCTGTATAATAATTAGTTTTTTCCCGCAATATAATTTTCAAAAGTAATTTTAAGTAATGAGCAAAAGGCATCGAGAAAAAGAATATTAAGATAAATATTAATATAAAACAAAAATTAAAATAATTATAATTGACAGAAATAAGGCGTCATGTTTTAAGGATAGAGATATTTGGCATTCGGTGTTCTGCGCTTACAACATACAAGGTTATGTATGTAATATGTACATACATGCATATTACATACATAATTGATAGAAATGAAATAAAACATAATTACAATCGTAATTTAACATCTACTTAGGTTTTAGGTTCGTTATACTTAAAAAATGCTGTTTTAAAAGAAAACATTAAAAATATTATTTAGTAAAAAAAATATTATCTAAATGTATCTAGTCTCCAGAGGTAAAACATTATAAAGAGAATACGAAAGTATTAATTGTAATAAAAAAATGTGGGACACATTTCGGTACACCATACATTTTCAATTCGCAAAAGATTTGACATACTTATTCAAATATCATTTATTCAAAATTGGTTCATTAGTACATTTTTTGTACGTCAGAACGAAACCACCGCCGCTTCGGAAAATGCCTCGCTATGGAAAAGAAGCGGCGAAAGAAACTCCATAGGTGTGTTGCTGCATCTTTTAAAATAAAATATGTACAACATTTAAATTTTCGACTTTGACAGTAGACGTGTGACACGACGTGACTCGCGAACAGACGAGTAAACGTGAACCACTTACTAGTTTCGTACGACACGACGAAAACAGCGGGAACAGAAACAAAATAAATATTCGTTTCCAAAATACACCTTTTTCTTTGTAAATGAGAGAGAATAGTAATTGCACGTACATAATTTTCATTTGAAAACATTTATTTAATCAGGAAACACTAATCCTGACAAAATCCTAACATATTTAGTAAAAATCATGATTTATGTAATATTATCTACTATCTAGAAGGTAGTAACAGCGCGAACGATGAATCTTTGGTTGGTTTAGTTCAGTCTCCGCTTTCCAGTTGTACGCACGCGTTGTTATCGCGCGTGAGATAACGTAATTCAATCTAAAACTGAAATGTCGTAAAGTATTAGATGTCCATTGGCAGCATTGTATTTGTAATTTTATGGTTTAATATAAAAGGTTACATAAATATAGTACTTTTAATGGTAGAATAAAATGAATAGGATGAATAATTTAAAAGTTGGTAGACACCTCCGTGGTCCACGTAACATAATCACGTATCATTACATCTTAGCTGCTAAGCAGTACGCAATGCTTGCATTATTGTTTTCAAAATTGTCAAAGGTTTAAGAGAAACATGAAAACATATGAGCTTAATCACTGGTGGAAAAACGCGTGTATATGACTATATTCGTCTGTTGCTTATATAACCTAAAAAGTTATAATTATGACAAGTACATAAATACATTCTTGTTTATTACGTTTTTAATTACCTAATACGCTTATCTCACGTGTTTTTTTTTATTATAAACAAGAATCACATATTTCTGGGACAGTAGTACAACGAAATATGCATAAATACATATTTTGTTATTGCAATACTATTTAGACGTATTGCCAATATTATTTTTACCTTAAAAGAGTCCATATGCCTGTTACATCCTAAAATGACTATATTGAACTTAATTTCTGGTTTAAAGGAATAGTTATAATAAATTCTCAGTCGATCTCACAACGTGATATTACTTATCAGGTGTGGAATTCACAAGAAATGCAACCCAGAACAACGATATAAGCAGGATTAAGTTGTTAGCAGATTACTTATATTAATGTTTCGTTGTGATATAAAAATCTTGCATAAATATCAGTTTCTTATTAGGCTCTAAAAAACTAGTAAGTTTATATAATACTAATATTTTTGTATGAAATACGCCAAAAATTATTCATTTTAGCGATGTTTTAAAAATTACCGCTTCTCTACTATCGCAATGGACCAATAGAGCGCTTGTATTGTTGCCAACCTTTAAAAGATTACCGGAGTGATTGCTCATCACAATGTTGGCAGTAGTGTCGACCGTAGCAAATGGTGGATTACGTTACTTTTTCTCGTGCTCCGTGTAAAATATTTACGTAAAATAGTGTATAATTCGCGGTGCAGTGTTTCTGACTAACAGAAACATGTCGGAAACACTGCCGAGCAACAGGAAACAAGTTCCAAGACAACTGGTGAGTGTTTATTGTTAAATTTTTACGTATTTAGTCCCGGGTGACGCCATGGTGGCTTTATCTGGGATCACGTAAACATGAAATGGTGCATCGCTGCATCGTGTATCAATTTATGTAAGTTAGGGGAGTGTAATGGAAATCATTTAAAAACTCAAGGTATCGGAAACGATGATGGGCAGTGTGGGTCATCGGACTCAGTTTTTTGCTATCACGCCGCAAGCGAGCGAGTTTTAAAACGCGGCGGCGGCCGTATGCATTCGCGCATGCGAGAAGGTGTCAAAATCTATAACAGTTTGAGTTCGGGCCATTGCGATCTAATGTTCGTAACAATAACGTTACGAGAGTCTCGAGAGTTGCGCGCGGCGACGTCGTCATCGGAGCATACCTAGCGGGCATCTGGTAGGGACGAAGGCGTTTCCCTCCCGCGGCTGGCGGAGGGCAGGCGGCCCGGGGCGTGCGCCGTGCGACCACACGTCGAGTCGACTCTACTTGCAATACACATCATTACCTAAATAATCTCGTGTCGAACTATTTCTTTCGGTCGCAAGTTGATCGTCAAAAATATTATCGTATATGAATTATGATTTGACAAGTTTGTCTCGTTACTAAAATCCCTTTGTTTCGCCGGGGCACGAATTACCACTCGCGGTTAAAGTTTTATTGTTCACCGTGTATGCGTTAACTTGTTTCATGAAGCTAGATTATTAACTCTTTAGTCATAGATATTTCTTCGGTCTTAAGGGGCCTTAAAAAGTATCCTACATCGTATAGTACTTGTTCAAAGCGAGTAATTTCACAATTTTGACATTAAAAAGATGATGCGAAGGTCGGAGGTTAGTAAATCTACTGAATTAATTTGTTACCATATGTAGCAGTTAAAATTAATACATGTAAATCTTAAGTTTTAAAAGTGAAAGCGATCAGCTGATCCGTAACTTTTTAAAGCCGTTACAACTGAGTGACAAAAACCGACTTAAAAACTACGCTTTATGCACGGTTGAATGTTGGTTTACATATTAAAAAATAATGGGGAATTTTCTCTATTTAAACAGTGGGAGCACACTGGTTATTTTTCTTACAGGATTCAATATTTCGAAATATTCCTTTGCTTAGCTTTTGTCAATCCAAGATTGGAGAGACCTACTGTTATTGGAATTACTTATAGTAATCCTCATGATTTTAAATGGTCTAACTGATACGAATATATAGGCAACTTAATACGATTTCCCTGTTTGTAAATAATAAAAGAAAATTTATTGTATATTTTGCTCCTGTTACAATATTCTGTAAGTGATTAAAATGAAATGTTCAACAGCGCGAACGGAAACAGCGCAAACTCTACTCAGATGAATGGGCCCTTGGAGATGATGAGGCTGAAGGAGGACGGGGCTTCTCTCTGGCTGACAAGCTGGAATGTGCCCGGTTCGACCATCCCGGAGCTGTGCTAGAGATGAACGGTGCAGATCTCAGTATTTCATATCTGCAGAAGAATGGCTTTACAACACCATTGCTGTTTAAGGAGAAGAATGGCCTCGGTTTGAGGTAAGTGGGCAAATCTTTTGTCTATGTCATAGAGGAATAATGTTGCCATCACTTCCTAATACCATAGATAATAATCTGATGATTCTAAAAAGTACAATTTTAATTTAAGTTAATATTTTGTTTTTAATACTTGAGATATTTCTGTACTTCTGAATGTTTTTAAAATTGATAAGGAAAACTTTAATCCGACCACTAGTGAACTTATACATTATACCTACTTATATTATTTCTGATTGATAACAATCAATTTGATACTGCCACCCTTATGTCAGTATATTGTTTTCAAATACACTGGGGTTAAGGTTTTAGCCGAACAATATCTTGAATTGAAATATATGTTCCAAGCGACCTATATTGTTCATCTAATCTCAATGTGAGCCTATATGTGTGATTGTGATTTTAATTTAATTTGCCAATTCATTTTAAACACCATTTTATGTTTTGTCATAGAATTGTATAAAGTGTTTGCACTATAGTTTTATGATACAATTAATGTATTAATTTACTTTGATGATAAAAATAATTTATAGTAGCAGATAGAATAATCAAAGATTTATTTAGTTTTACTGTGAAACTAAATATTTACTTATGCGTACTAAATTCATTTATATTGAATTGCATTAACCAAAATAATAAGTTAAACGTTACAGTTTGTGAACTAACTCGTATCATTGATTTATTGTATTCAATTATTAGATGCTCTCAGCCTGCCCTGTAAGGATAAGTTGTACATTTTCGAGGATTTTTTCGAAGTGACTATGAAATATAGTGTTTATAATTGAGGCATTTAATAATATTATGTCAAAGCTAAGTTATAGAAGAATAATGTTTTGTTTGTTTTCATCATATTACATGTTGCCACTACATTGATTGAATGAAAGATCTATTAATGTTGTCAATAAGAATATATTTAAGCTTGTTCTTTCTCTACGATGGTTATTCCTTCTACTTCGGCTTATTTAGTTACCGCTTAAATTTTAAGAGATTTTTATTTCAGCACTCTTGGTTCAGTACTTATGAAAGTTGTAATACAAAGTTTCCCTTCTTATTTTATACATGCAATAATACATCTAATAACAATGGTTAGGTCAATATTGTACTGACATTGTTCCCAAGTTCGAATAGGAATAAAATTAAGAACTCATATGCCGTGATTTTTAGATGTTATTAAAAAATTAAGATTGACATGAGTGATGAATGTACAATAAGCATGTCAGGTCAGACAGATTGAGATAATAATGTGTCGGTGCTCGCTGCGTACCCTTTAAGGGGCCTGGCGTAATTATTTAATATTTAACAGATGTATAGGGAAATGTTTAAACATTTTTAGAATGACGGGTACTGTTAATGATTATTAACATAATATTGAATTACGCCTGTAGTAATTGACTGAACAAAAATAATTTTACTGCTAACGAGGCAACACTTTGCTATGAAACATGCGCAGTTTCATTGCAGTACACTTCTGTACCGAGGCCATTTGATTTCCCTTCTGCGCCGGCAGTTAATGTGAATGGGTTGGGATATGTCATGGTGACCGCAGTCGTAGAGGTAGTGTC
>DWTO01003696.1:0-12298 GCA_018244755.1 Jemadia pseudognetus
ACCGGTGACACGTGGGAGTGTTCTGCATTCCTCTGCCTACCTCTTCGGGGATTACAGGCGTGAAGTTACGTTACGTACGTTGATCAAGCAGACAGCTAAATGTAATACTGAAATAAGAATAGTAAAATTGTGCGGATCAGTTAGGAGGAGTTTAAAATAATTTTATGCGTTGTTATTAGTCTGAAACTTAATGGATTCGCAGTTATCTTGGTTAATATGAAAATACTAGTAGGCACAAATAATGATGTTGAATTCCTGTAATTTTTTGCTGTTTCGGTTTATTAAGATATGTAACATTTTCGCTTATTCCAGGATATGTTATTGTTATTCATAAAATGTTCAGGATATAGAGGATACAGTTGTAGTTTAGCTTTCTCTTTGTATGTCACCAGTAAGTGTAGATAATTCTGGCCTCAAGAATCTTTCCACCCGGGAAGATTCAAGGGGTATAATATCTCCAATAATTAAGCTCTCCAATGTTGATAACGACTTATGACTCTATGTAAACCCACCCTAACCTAAAATGCGATAACGCTTCTAGTATCTTCCACATATTTATTATGGCTTCATATATTGGATTACTTCTTGAGCAATCTAATTCGAGTTCTAGCTAAGAACCTCGCACGTAGACGCACAAATCTACACGAACGCCCATATAGTATCCGTTCCCTGGAAATTATACTCGCCTCCTTTTATGAGGTTCTCGCTGATATAATATTTTATTTGTACGGTAATGCACTCTGGAAAATTGACTCGGGTGCCATAAAATTGAGTGAACGTGATTCAGCGGTTCTGAGTCATGATTTGATTTTAGTAAGGCTTCGTGAATGCTGTGCTCGCAGTGGCATAGGTGGCTGTGAATTTTTCATTTTATTCACTGTCTATCTATGTATTTATATGGACTTGGAATTGCACGGGCTGTGAACTATGAATTCGATGTGGTTTATACGATTGTCTGGAAAGCGTATTTGGTAAGACACGTGGTAAAGGGACAACGCAATGAATTTAACTTATAAGTTATCGTATATTGATAAGGTTAGGTGAATTGGAATATCGAAAATTATTTCGGAAACCCTTTAAGTTACAAGTATTTGCATAAGCTAAAAGTGTTATATCAGTCATGCAGTCCGATCTTAAATAAAACTGGTCAGTTATATAAGAGAAGCAAGGGATGTGTCGGTACTCGTAAAATCAAGCAAGGATGGCTCGCGATGACTTATATTTTCCTACTATTCAATTCAAACGCGTTTAAGAAAGAAGAAGTGTCAATTCGAATAAATGAAACAATATGCTACATACGTTAACTCTGGATATAAGTTTTTAGTTTTGACAAACTAGTTATAATAGGTTAGTTTTGGGAGTGCATTACACTCCTGTTTCTAACTCTTAGAGGATTAGAGGCGTGACGTTACGATTTGTTACGTTTAGTTTTGAGGGAGAAAAAAATTCTGCAATGAGTAAGATGTAGCGCATGACGGTATAAAACTGCTTACCCCGTAAACGTAGATGGCAAAAGCTAGTAGTAAAATAATTTAATTTAAAGCAGCTAAAGCGAAATGCTCTTTCAGCTTTATTTCCTGCAGCGGTTGCTAAATGTCGTGTTTCAAGTTATTAAGCGGACAGGCACGTTCCTTAATCTGGAATTACATTTTTTGTTGCTCGTTCCGCAACAGACACTGAAATTTTTCTTGCAACTTACAATGTTATCGTTTTCATGAAAAAACGAGCATTTTGAAAGTACAGCAAGAAGTTTTTCTAAAAACGCGACGTTATAATAATATGAAATTTATGGTATTAATCTTAAAAGATTTCCAAAATACTGCGCTTATAATCTTCTCTAGCTCATTATTTTATGTGGAAAATCCTTACCAAAGCGTCCCTCAGATAGTTGCTGACTTCAAAATATATCAAAACAAAAAATTATTGCCGAATCGCCTTGCTCATATCTTCCATGTATAGTTTAAAGGTAACACAAGATTTCTAGAGTGGGTCCATCAATTAATATAAATAAATGTTGTGCTATGTTTTATATTACTAGTATTAATTAGAATTAGCGCAACTGTTCCTACGGAAGATCTATAGTATATTCTTATACATAATATTGATTATATGTTTCCTATCCACAAAGCACAGCCAGACATAATGGTGAGATTATCAGCGTAATCGGTTGCCAATATGCTGTTTCGAAGAGACAGCTGATTGATCTTGCAAATGTCTGAGCATTTTCGAAATTTTTGTTTGTAATACCTCGTTTTGTTGTAGTATTTTCTAATTATATGTGTTATAAGAAAGTGTACTAACATACTGAACACATTATACGTACATATTAAAGTATTAGATGCGAGTAGATAGCTATGTATAATCTATAAAGCCATATAATGTTATATGCCTACATTAGTGCTGCACGATTCAGAAAATCAATTTGCAATCCATTCTACCGTTCCTATAGCAACAGAAATAACTCCAATGGCAAGATTAATCGATCGACATCTGAAAGAGGCGGGTGGAGTGGTCGAAGATTAGTCATTTGGGATTAGGGGAATCTTTCGCGCATTTAACGTCTCTATTGGTATTAAGAGAAGGGCGATTTTGGTGTGGAGAAAAGGCAATAAGCTAAGCAATGTTGAACGAAATAAGTTGTACTGTTTACTTGTTCCTAATTTATGTGGATGGCGTGCTGCAAGAAATGGTTCTGTCATACGCAACCATTCGATATTTGATATCGTTCGTTTTATTGTTCGGTAGAAGTAGAGCGCAATTTCATTTCCAGTGATTTAATAATAGGGACACGGTTTATTCCACGGTTATATTCATATTGTAGACGTTTGATCTTTTATATAAAAATATTAAACGTAATAAAATGTTATGGATATGGAATAAATTATTTATGCCAATATAAAAATAGTTCTGTGAATAGTACTACCTACGAAAGATGTAGCTCAACTTTCAAAGCTTAATAAAAAATATGTATCTACATTGCGACACATGTGATATTATTCACTGCTAAATATTTACTTTTAGAATTCCTTTAAGGTTTGGTAAAGTTTCATAATATACTCGAACTTATTCATATAGTCCTAAATGTAAAATTACAATGTAGCGAAACTGATCGCTTTTTCAGATGTGTGCTGAAAGACCATAAAACCAGTGGCAATGGACACAACAACCACGTTACAGTAATTACAGTATTGTCGTCAAAGAAATTCATAGCTATCAATTTTTTTTACTAAGCTTTCAATTATCAGCCACTCTAAATAAAATAGACTGTAAACACATATGTATCATCGCCTGCTAATGAATTTCCTACATTCTAACAAGCGCTTAAATACGTCTGAGTCCTTGTAGTAATATGACTTTTGTTTGAATTATGCCGATGAGCGTACGTGGTTTCCGGTTGTCATCTTTGAAATTCATAAACCCTCTAGTCGTAAAAAGTTCGCTGAACTTTATCGATCAATGGATAAGAGGCAAAGAGTCTAAAAAAGTAAATAATAGAAAGTGGTTTGACGAAACGTATAAGTTAATTTGTCCTACCAAAGTAAGATTAGATATTTTGCGCTTCGGTAACTACATACCATTTGCAAGGATTGAGTATCGTTTCTTTAATACTTATATAATTATTTTGGGTTGGTATATAGTCATCTATAGTTGTTTCGCACACAATCCACTTGTAAGCACCAAAAGCATTCCATTGATCGTACTCTCGGCTCGATTTTGGGTATACAATACATTTTAATTCGACGCCATTTTGTGCCAACACTGACGAGTGAAATTCTTTAGTCAACACTCAACAAAACGTAATAATCTAATCACTAAAAGGTATATAGCGTATTTTTCTAACTTCTATAACAAAACATTGGAATATTAACAGAAAGCCAAAATGTATTACAGTGTAATTTTCCAGAACCCATTATAAGGAAGAAAGAACGCGATAAGTAAAATTCGTTTTCAACCAACGAAGGTAATAAGGTGTCACTTTAAATTTGCGCGAAAACAAAGAACTTTTATAGCCTTTTGGAAAAACGTGAGTTCAGCGCATTTAAACAACGAAATGACAATGCTCATGCACTTTGTCATGGTGAGAATGATAAATTTATTTATTGTCGGGTTGTATTTAGTAGAGACTTTGCTTCGCCCCAGTAGGAAATAATACAATGTGGAATAATTAATACGAGGTCATTTGCATTTTGTCTACGGGCGGCATCAGTTATTGGTAATTTTGCCAAATCACTTACACCTTTTTTTACTTTAAAAAATATATGTATGTGGTAACGGTTGAGCATTTTATTGTTTATCTATAAGTCCGACCAGTACAGTGTATTTCTATGTGTAAGCATATTACACGTCAAAATAAGTAAATGATGTCTAATTGTCAACAGAGTTTCAGGTAATGTGAAATACACAATAATATTCCCTAAAAATAACACGTTTAATTAAAATTCAGTAATTCTTATTATGGTATAAAACAATAATACAAAAATCTCAACGAAGTTACATTTCAATGTAATAGAGAAGAAGTAAGAAAACATATTTGGGTACTACAAGCCGGCGAATATTAAGATCTAATTAAATCCCTAGAGGCGTGAACAAGGTGTAACGCTATTTAAAGATAAGCCGGAAGTGATTGTTCAACGATTCAAGCGAAACACGAAAACGCCAGAATAATAGCGTAAAATCTTACTTGGATATTCAAGTTGTTTACTACCATCAAGTAATAATCCTGCTTTGTTTTTATCTTAATACTTATGAGTTATTTTCTATCACCGCGGGGCAAACATCAGAAAGACATCATTAGATTATACGCTTATCCTGACGTTGTTAATGCCAATAGCTGTGACAATTACCCCGTCATTCACGTTCACCTTTTTCTGTTTACGAGTACTTACTATCTTAGGAAATCGGAACCAAGATTTTATATCGGAAATTTTAAAGCCGTTACCCAGGTAGAATAAAATATACAAAGTTGCTTGATTAATAGTATTATATTTTTGGGCGTTCAAAAGGTTATTAGCAATGATATCAATCTCCATGACCTATTTAATTCTTCCAAATATATATCTATCTTTTCTTTTACCCCCTGGAAGTAGAGCGAGGGGTCAGATGGAGGGAATGGCGCCGCGGTATCGTTCACACGATCACGCGACGTTAATGGCCCGCATCCGAGGGGTCTTGCCGGATGATACCGGAGTCGATCATCCGATTTCCTGTTCTCATTCGCTCGCCTTTATTGTGTTTCGCTGATATGTTTATTGCGATGGCCTCTGGAAAAAATGACCGAACGTAAAATGGCAAGGTCACCCCGGTTATTCAGATTTGGCAAACAGCACTTTTGTGTGTTTTTATTTGGTCAATTTAATTGTTTGTTATTAGCGTTGTTTTTCGAGACTTGAGGAAAGTTTACGCGATGGTTTTTACGGAAGTTCTGCAAAATTATCAATTTTATACTTAATTCATTTGTCAAAATGTATCGAATACTTTAATTTTATTTAAACTGAACCAGTTATTCTAAATTATGGGTTGGAATACTAAATCACAGGTTATAAAACATTTTAAATAAGGCTAGTTTAGTTGTCTGAAGCGTGTACAGTTTGCTACGCCGTCCTTGTCCTGAGTAGTCTATGGCCTTCTCAGTATAAGAGGGGACCCGTATCCAATAGTAGAAAGACGAAATAGTGGATGATGTCGAACTATAAAAGTAGTTTTATTAAAGTATGTAGGTACAAAATACAACCGTAAGATTTGTAAACCTTTATCTGCTTTATTATTTATATAACCTGCTTCTCTTCACGTTATGTAAAAGGCTAATACACTTCACATTTCTTAATTAACGATTCCATAACTGTTTACACGTACCTATGATCTTGGGTCATATGTATAAAGTTATTAAACGGCAGTTCAACTAAAGTTAAAGAATGTTAAGTGCGTTTTACATACGATCTCGTACATATACAAAATAGCAGGCGCCTATTACACGGGCACGGCGTTGTTAAACGATGAATTGGAAAATACTAGACATGGATTAAAACATTTACGCAGCTGAATCCGCGGACGCAAACTCTCGTGTTTTATCATGAAAAGTTAAGAAAGCTCCACTCGTAAAATCCTTTAAGCTCCAAACACTCCCCAACAAAGCCTTCCATTGTCGCTGCATGTTATCACTTGCACCACAAACAGCAACGTGCAATTTTGCGCGAGCGCGCACTTAAGTGCGGCATTGTTTGCGACGCCTTATACTGCTACGCTGTTATAGTCACTATATGTATATGGTTTAGACCTAAACTTGTGTGCAGTGCGCGTATAAGTAATTTCTCGGAATATGTTCCTTTGGCGGAATTCGTGTTGACTGATGAGTGAGTTATCTGATCTCGACGCTGCGAGATTGCGCATTAGAATACCTAGCACTGATTAAGTGTAGATATAAGAATTCGTAGTTCTAAGATTGTAGTCGTACCTATACTCCAAGTAATGGCTGCACGGCACTACGGAAAAGGACGGAAATAAATAGGTGACGTTGATTTTCAAATAACGTCATGGCATAAATCTAATTTTGTATTTTTCGTCGAGTGGGATGATCATAGAAATAATACGAATATACGTTTCCGTATACGAATTTCGTATGAACTAGTTCATATATTTTATGTATGACATTACCTAGTGATACTTCGAACGAGGTTAATGTACGAGGTAATTTAACAAGTTCATATTATGATGTTGGTAACCTCTACCTGTCTTAGTGAAATACATCAGATACTGGCTGATGATGTGTCAGAATTCCCCAAAACTGGTGTGCATGTATGAAGAGAATAATGAAAGTAGAATAAACACAACAGGTTTGTAAGAATAGATATATTTGGCACTCTGTGCTCTCTACTTATCCCAAAAAGGACTTTATTTGAGGATATGTATGTATGTGGATATTGATGATGCCAGCATAAAGTTAGTATAACTGTAGTTTATGTAGTTCCACATGAAAAAATTAATTTATTCATAGATAATGAGTAAAATAAAAGTAACCGTGTACCAATTCTCAACAATTAAGAAATGTTTTAAGAATTAAGGCTTATTTTCAAATCATTCGATGGGAACAAATAAACACAATTGATCGCGCCTCGTTTTTTCGATTTTGGTTTTAAGTTACAGATCAAATGTACCAATGGATGTGGAAAGGATGTATCGGATTGTATGCAATGAATCAATGCGGTCGTAAAATTTAACCGACGGCTGTAAATTCGTCGAATAGATACGAGTGGCGCGATACGCCGGGCGCCCGCGGGAAAAACTGCTCTCGACTTTTACTCAATTAAATTTATCGCGACCGCATTGTGGAATGCGTGGTGCGGAACAATAAATAAATTTTCAAATTCTAATAAGAGCATTTTTATATGAAGCTTCATGAACAATAATATATCCGATTAAAATTTATTCGATAATTAATATTTTAAGAGGAAAAGTATGAATATCGTCATTATTATTAGATATTTTATCGTTCAGCTGTTGGGGAAGGGTTTCCTTTCTGAATGAGAAATGTTAAAGATCCATGTCTGCGTGACCTGAATTTGATTTATAATTAATAAAATAATAAGTCTGTGGAACTAATTAATAATGCTTAATAAAGAAAGTTGCTAAAGGCCGAATATCAACGACAAGAATTGTGTTCAGCTTTTCAGATAAAAAGCTATTGAGACTTTGAAAGTTGCGAGACAAGTTTACTTAATTCATTTGAATCTATTTAACAAACTAGATATTATAACTAACACGATTGACTAATTATAATTCGTTAAGATTACATAATGTATCAAAATAATACAAAAAAATTGTAAGCAGTCAAATTGTACACTGATAACTGAAAACTTTTATTCAAAAGACGGGTTTCAAAAGCAAAACAGCTCATAAACTCTTAATTTTACAATAATCTACTTTATATAAATCATGTTAGACTGAATATTTTTCTCGAGGATAAATTAAAAAGGATGTACCTACAATGTTCGACCTTGTAGAACCGAGAAGAAACGAATTAATATAATTTTTGCTGTCTCGTTTTGTATTTGTCAACGCACCGAGTAACAGTAAAGGTTGGAAATAGGTCTGAAACAAATTTAAAAGGTGAGACTAAAATAAGGTGGTAAGTACGTAGGGACCGAATAAAAGTTTATATTGTGAAATTGGGAGCCGTTCCGACACCGCTGTGTGGAGTCTAACTTATAATTTATAATCATTGTTTCTTGCGAAATGATAGTAAGTTATGACTCGAACTTTTATTTTTTTGCGGGTCTGAGGTGATCTCTGCAGCTTTGTTCAAACTTAGTTAATCCTTATTTATTCGTTTTATACGAAACTGGTTTTGTAAGAACGTGTTGAAATGCAGTCTTTGTTAAATAAATTAATGTGTAAATTAAGTACACTAGATGTAGTAAATAAATGCATACCTACATACGAAAACTTTACATTAAAAAAGGCAATGTAACATAAGGGTCAAAATCGCTTGCAGTTATGTGATTTGAATCTGTTAATTACATCTAATGCTTACATGGCAATCTGTGTACTACATTTATAGCAAAGTAACCGGTAACGTCACAGAACAAGCGTAGTTAGCAGCCGGCAACTTGAAAATTATGATCAGGCAGTTGTCGAGGCCGGAAACGCTACTGACTTTATAACTTTGTTCAGATGGTTACAGATTCATTTTAGTATGTTTTTGATGTAGTTTTGTAAGAGTATAGTATAGTATAGTAGTTTATTTAGTATAGTATTGATAGTGTAGTATAGTAGTTTAGAATTCAGTCTCGCACTACAGCTGTCGTGGGTTCAATTCTGGAGCTCTTTACAGAAATTTGCGTTTTAATTTTGAATAATTTTTCGTGTAAGTGTATTTATGTATGTTGTATGATATCTGAGGCCTATGAATTTTGCCCACCCATATTAGGAGGAGTGGTAAGCTAAGACACATTTCTATAACACGTCAATATTTAAATGTGTAATATATGTAATTGTTGATCATAAAATGAACTCGAGTGTTTGTGTAACAACTACATATTAAAGTATACACTTCGCGAATGTTGAGATAAAAATATTATGACAGCAATATATTATTGTTATGTAGTAGAACAATATCAGTGTGGAAGTTGTAATTCATTCGGCGGAAGTCGCCGGGGCCGCCGCTGCAACTTCATAATGCGAATATAAACTTAGTTAAGACCGCGCCTGGTATTTTGTTAACGTCTTCCATTATTATATTTAGTTGCCAAGCCATTAATGTTAGTAAGTTGCTTATTAATTCGTTATTATTACCATAACATCACACTAAGTCTCTTACAGGGTGAACAGAGGGTATAGAGTACAAAATAACTGTCCTAAGAGGTGCTTCTTATAATATCATCGCTCTCTTAGTATTATGAATTTATGCTGTTTCCCCTATTGGTACATAAAAGGTTTTTTTTACAATCGCACGTTTAGGTTTTACTTCAATTTTTTCTATTGGTAAAGCGGCTAAAGCCTAGGCACTGTTAAAGTAACAAACAACAAAGAGTTATACGTATGAGGAAACATTTGCGTTATAACGTACCTTATAACTAGGAGTTACATATTTGTATGGTGCTGGTACAGTGTAGGCACAATATCAACATTCGTATAGAACATGTGAACATTAAGTGGTAGAACATGTATACGCCTCGCCCGAGGCTGCGCTACCGCCGCGCGTGTTCGTACCTTGAAGCTATTGTTAGAACAATTTGTGTACGGCCTGTTTCCCAGTTGCATGTGTATACTAGAGGGGACTACCTCTGCGCTCCGACTAGCGAGGCGGTCGGGACTTAACTAGAATAAGGCGGATATTAAAATTAACTACACGGATACTCATTTATAAGACCTAAACGAATTATTGAGGAATATTAAAGGGTGTGGTGTAAATATTATTAACATTAATCGCGCTTTGATTCACATCATTTGCAGTGTAATGTGTTCTCAAAATTGTTCTATAAGGCGTAAATTTAAAAAAAAATATATATTCAACTAAATACTTTAAAACAAAACACACATTTACTGTATGGTATAAATACGAGAGACACTGGTGTCTCCACAATCACACTTCGAACGGAATACAATGTTTGTATAGATCGTTTCTGGCTACGTCTGCAACGCTGACGAGGTGCGGGTTACCGGACTTAATTTATATTGATCTCAGGAAGCGTGCAGACGTCAAGTGAATGGGTTTTCTAATTAAAGAGAAAACTCCGTGCATTATTTAATAACATTACGGGTTGTAAGTCGAATGGTTTTTAATATTTGTTCCGATGTCGATCACGGGGCGTCGTGACGTGTTGCACGCGACGAAAACAACGTGACTATTTTTTTCAAGGTTCGCGGGACATCCTGTCTTTATAAAAAGGTGTTTTAAACATTGTTTCGAATTAGCCTATTTCGTGGATTTTTTGCGGTCTTTCTGAGAAATGTTTAAATATTTTATTCGCGGTTACATTTATTTATATGACGTGGGTGGTTCAGATTTGACAAAGTTATGTATATACATACATATGTACAATGTATTGAATAATGTACAGGAATCTTATAGATTCGGAAAAGTCAGTCGAGAGCCTGTTGAACCCTGATTGTTGGGTCGGATATGCCTTTGATTCCCACCACAAAATATAATAAACATTTATGTAATAAGCATGAGTATTCTCTAGTTGGTAATATGGACAATGCAGAATAAGATAGCTGGTTTTCCGTAAAATGTGTTGTTTTTTGGTTTATCGATTCATAATGAATCACTTGTCACTTTTAATTACTTGCTCTGAAAGGCAATTTCATTTTTCATCCTTCAGAAAGCATTACTTTCCAGTGAATAAATTGATTATTGTTATAAAATAATTACTATACATTGTTTTATATTTTTGATTTAAATCAATTCGACATGGTTTTTACTCTTTACGCTTCTGTTACGTATTAGGGTATCGTGTGGCACGCCAGTCGTCTATGGGGTCTAGTACAAGCCAAACATTGTTTGTTATTATTTTAGAATATTATAAGAACTAACAAAGAACCGCCGTAATTCCGAATAATTTATTTTCCGAAAATAGTTCACATTTTACCATAACTAGGAATAAAAGTTTTGGGTACTTGTATTACCTAATGATATTGTAATATTTATGTGCAGAATTTTTAAAATTCTGATAGATGTAGGAAGAGTAGAGAAAGTGTAACGGTTTGATATGAAACATACATACATATACACAATTATCTAAATGCGTCGTGATATTGAATATAAAAAGTTGATAATAAAAAGTACTTTTCATTAACAGCATAGGTGTTTATTTTATACCGCAAAAAGACAATCAAAAGTTCCAATTCAAGCGAAACGCTCAGTCAATTCCTTTTTCAAACCGACAACGTCTGTGTGATTAACGCGCGCAAATCATTCCACGTCAGCCGCTATTAACCGTTCGTTCGCGGCCTATTTGTCCGTTCACTCACTCATTCGACCGTCCGCTTAGTTACGTCATTAGTACACACCGCCGCGCAATATATTTTTTCTTTCCCGCGCTAAATGTACACGATTTTTACAGCGGCACAGTTAATTTGTTACGGGAATGAGTGCTTAGATAAATATGGAGCTTTAAAATGAGCGTTTACGTGTAAACATGTCAGCTGCCTCTTTGTAATTTTCGATGTAATTACAACAGTCATGCAATACGGACCGTGATGGATGGTAGGTTGAAAAAGTGCAAAGGAAATTGCTCAATTTAAATAAATGTATTGAGCATTAATATTTGATTAACTCGTGTTGTTTTCATAAGAGGCAAGTTTTATTTGTGAAGAAATTGATTACAAAACCAAATTTTAATAAAAGTAGGTAGATACCTATTACAATCATAGTTAATATTCTAGAAAACCTTTCCTATTTCACTTAGTTCATTATACGTTTCTAAGTAAATCTGATTCCAACAGTGTGACGATTAAAAAAGAAAAATCTAAAATCTATTACAATACCACACTGCTTTTGTCCACAGCTTATATATACCTGCAACAAAAAGTATTAAATCAGTATCTAAATACATTAGTAAAGACATTGGTACATTTAGAGTATATTTTATTTTTATGTTATGAATGATTCGTGAATATGAGTAATAGGTAAGTAATACGCCAACATACTACGCGAATGTTGATGAATGCAAATGCTAACGAAGACCAAGACTCATCTTTTGAAGAAAGAGGTCAGATACAGGATGGTCGTGTAAGGAGTAATTAATTAATGCTGAAGAACCATCTCAGATTTCTAAAGATACGGACATTGGCTACTTAT
>DWTO01003697.1:0-12296 GCA_018244755.1 Jemadia pseudognetus
TAACTGGTGAATTGTGGGAGTGTTCTACACTCCTCTGCCTACCTCTTCGGGGATAACAGGCGTGATGTTACGTTTACAATACATTGATATCAGTTGTATAATATCATTTAATGTAATATTACGTCTGAAATCCTAGAAGATGTAACCAGAGGAGTGGAGTACACTCCCACGTTTCACCAGTTACTTTAACGTCCCGCCATGGAATAAGGGGTGAACCTATTGGTATACATCGGGCTCAAATCGAGACTAAACTGCCACTACTAGAAATTTTAATTCTAAAATGCCAAAATGAAACTATATGGTTACTCCATATTACATCAGCTATCTGCCAGTGGAAGCCCCATAAAAAGCTCATCCGTTCCAGAGATCACCCGGAACAAACAGAGAGACGGACAAAAATTGTAAAAAATGTAATTTGGGTATATGTACCGTGTATAGCGCATTACATATGCATTTAGTGCATATTACATATGCATTTAGTAAAAAACGGTTATTTTAATATTACAAACAGACATTCCAATTTTATTTATCTGTATAGATAATGATAAAAAAAAATATTGCCGTAATAGATCTGGAAGCTACATGTTAATGTTAATCTGACACAAAAACCTAGGTCTGAACATTGATGGTGTAGGTTAAGTTTAAATAAGAAAAAAATCTAATTTATCTCTCATTGTGTGGAGTTGTAGAGGAGATCGGACCGTTTATTGAAATTTCTCGGCCGTATTATACAGAATTTTTCATATTTACTAGGCACTGGAATTAATTTTGCCCTAGACATTCTCAGCCAGTACCTATTATATATATATAGAACAAATTCTTCGGACTGTTAACCTAGAAACTTTTGACTCATTAAATTTTAAAATATTTCCCTCAAAAATATTTATCATTTGACACGTAAATAATGGTTGTTATATTTTTTTTTTATTAACCGAGAAGTTCCTATTGTAATTATTGAGATACGCTTTGTGTTGTACAACGCTTGTGTAACACTTGTTATTTTGCCATTAATTGTTTGAAATTAAAACGAATAGAATTAAAATTAAAACTGAAGCTAGAATAGAGTATTTTTTACCGCCGATATCTATTACATCCTGAGTTTCTAAATTATTATATCCATGTTATATTCAATTGTACTCCCGATGAGGGTAGATCGTAAAAGATCTGTCATGTAAAGCGACCCAAAACAGGAGCGTTTTCGAAACTTTCCCGAGTTAGGGTAACGGACGAAACTAGCCAGAATTGTACATACGTACGTGCCCATCTATGTATCGTTTACATCCATCAGTCGTGCAAGATATTGCATTTTCACACTGTATTATTTCTATATATTACATAGGAGTATTTCTGTTTTGTGTGAATTTACATATATTATATAAGAAATGCGTTCTAAGACACGATATTTTTTGGGTGTAACTTTTTATTCAAGTGTTTTCGTACGTACTTATGGTAAGTGGTGTGAAAACGTTAGCATATTTTATTTTCATGTATATCTACGAGTAAAATATATGAAGAATGAGAAACGTTAAAGTGAACCTTAATAACTTAGACGTAACCGTATTGCCGGTTCCCAGTATCAATCACGCAAATATAAGTTCGGCAAGCTATAAAAGCAGATAGTCAAGGGTAAGTATTGGGCGGGGAATAAAATATATTGCGCGCAGACATGAGCGTAATAACTCCTGTATGTATAGGGGTGTATTAAGTTTTTTGGGGGTAGATATGCGTAAAGTGTACTATCAAATATAGACAGTATCGTTCCATTTTTAAAAACCGGTGGTTTTAGAACGATAATACGATTTCTGTGTGTAATGTAAAAGAATACACAAATTGAAAGAATTAAGGCTAAAGTTCACAATAAATGTAAAACGCTATGGATCTTATAAGACTTTCTAGCCGGCCAAGTGTCGGAAATGAGCTACCTTTTCATTAACCTAAGTATTACCGAAGTAACCTAAGTGTAACCTATGTATAACCATTAAATTAAGTACCTATAGGTACACCGCACGCAATAATATTAAAATGTTACCACTACGACTTCTTTCAATCACGTATAAATTAGAACACTTTTAACATACTTGCCTATGTATATATAACATGTCGATTTTAACAAATAAAACCTGCTAAATAAATTTAATTCAATTGTATACGATGGAGATGTCAGTATTTCCGTAATCATAACATATGTACATAATGTGAGCAGGTAAATGTGTTTGGTTTATACCTTATCTCAGTCACAAATAGTCGCCATCTTGGGTCAAGAGCGATTACCGGCATTAATTTTCTACAGTACCTAATTGATTCGTGGATAACATCTTCGTTGCCGTGTACCTGCTACATTTGCCGGTATTTATGACTATCTGCTCCGGAGATAAGGTTCGAAGCTATTCCGGGGTGGGCTGATGGAATTTAGTTACGAATATAAAGCGTGATTTAAATATGTTATCTCCATTCATTTCAATAGCCGGAGTAAGCTTGTTAGGGAAGAGGTGATCCCAAGGCAAAGTCAAAATGTCCAGTGTTAGCGAATTGATGCAAGGAGAAGAATTAATATAAGATGGGAAAGCATGTACGTATTGGTCTCTTAAATACTAGAAGCTTACTAAATGTGTCAACATTTAATTAATTTTTCAGAAAAAGTAAGCAAGCACATATTTGATAATTAAGTATTTACAGAATTTATAGCCTCGTACATTTATTTAAATACAGTGAGTAATACGCGGTAATCCAACCTTTTTGAAGAGATGTCAGTCAATAAGAATCCGGCATAAACATCTGCTTTTCCCCGTGGCGCAGTGGCATCCATGATGGATTTCCCAAGATAAAAAAAGTTATTTATTATACGCGGTATTTGTATCAATATATTTCGGTCTCGATATATTTCCTCATGATTTTTGGTTCCCTTATTTCTCTGTTACGCCATCTCGCAACTAATTTCCCATATCACACTCGAATATTCGCCGTATTCCCCGCATATTAGTGATCAAATTGACAATTTACGGTTTTCTATTTACCTGATACTTGTCATTGCCTTTACCTCGTGCAAGAGTCAAACCCCTTTCCTTCGATAACTCCAATATAAACGCAAATAATATCACACGAACAGACTGTCATCATAACAGCTCCCACGATATCTTAATTTGAAGCCGTGAAATGCTTTTTATACCGTGTTAAGGTTTAATACTTCATTTCATACTTCCAATATCGTATTGATTTAGACAGTATCTACTTCGATGGTCTTATATTTTAGATTACTGATGGTATCGACGTAGTGTACGTATAGTTCTTGCATGCTGTTTGCCTGTAATATATTGTGCTCGTACAATAATACTCTTTAGTAACACTCTCAAGTATGTATCAGATACCCATTTTTTGTTGACCTAATAAAGTAGTAAATGAATAATTACGAGTTTAATTTCAAAACGTAGATATATCACATACTTGTACCTATTAATACTGTTTTCTTATAGACCATGTATCGACAGTGAACTTGAGTAAAAAACATCTTGTCTAGTACGAGTTATTTAATAGCTTATCCAAGCTTTTTTGGTGCACGGTAACAATACCCATCCGTTTTGTAAGATAATACGTGACAAGGAATTGATGGCAGTTATCAAACGTTACAGAGAAGAGAGAATATACATACAACACGAACTATATTGTTTTTCTTTCTACTTGTTTTCCCCTCGATTCTGATTTTGGATGAAAGTATATTGCTAAGAAAATTATTTTTTGATTAATGTAAACGTTTCGATTGCTAGTAGTTACCGCAAGTCACTCATATTCGGGATCGATGTCAAGGAGAATTCGAAGTTTCACTTCGGATCACTAACCAACGTTATGTCCTTTGTGGACTATGTAAGAAAGACATTTGATTCACTTTGACAACATCCCGGAAAAGAGTAGGTGATACTGCGATATATTTGCAGTACGGTTCCGATTTACGGAAAACGCCAATTTCAAAAGCGCGGTGTCACGTTTCACGCGGTTACAAATATTATTGTCTCATCCTAATACAACAATTTCCTCTATAAAATGAATTGCCATTTTGAAAAACGTAATTCCTGTTAAAAGCTTGCCGGTGTTTTTCGCCATTATATTCAAATAAAAACATCGTGAAGTAACAGTTGTAGGTCATTAACCGACTGCATCGTTGGTAGTGTTGGTCGCAAGCGCGACTGCTGATCAAGAGGTCCTGGGTTCAAATCCCAGGTCGGGCACTATTGGATTTTTCTAATTTAGATTTTCTTGTAATGGTTCGGAGTCTGAATTTGTGGCGGTTATATATATGACTAGTGGGACGTAAATATGTCTGGCGAAACGTGGGAGTGTATTACACTCCTTTGTCTAGATCTTCAGAGATTACAGGTGTGAAATTACGTATAGTAACAGTGACATATGTTGCCGTTATCAACAATATAGGTTTTTTTTGGCAATAATCGCTTAGTCATTCACGTTTAATACCTCTTCCCTATTCCGGAGTACATTTCATTGTCTGATGTGAAAATCGTATTGTTTCTCCCGTTTGCAAGATTGTAGGTACGTGACTTGGAATAGATGACGGCTATCAGAGCTCATGAAGCCGGCAAATATGTGTCACATATTTCAGTTACTAAGCAGAGTATAGTAGAGGGATGATCGTAAATTGAATACATGTACCTATATCAGGGTCTATATTCTATATTTACAAATAGGAGGATTAAATAAGTTTTGTAATCGCATACCATTTCTTGGGCGTACAAAAGAACGTTTATATAAAGAAAAGTAACAAAAAGCTTATCCTTCCTTAGGGACCAAATGGTGGCAATATCATATTAAAATCTAAAAAACTTGATAGCCATATTGTATTAAATTACATTACATTTTATGGAGATCAAGTAAAAATCTAGTAGGTAGTAAAGGTTCCGATACAAATTATAACTTCTGCCTATAAAAGTTTGATAGTCTGTCAGTCCATCAGTATTCAACGTTTCAGCTGTGACAACACAGAGTAGATTTCTCGATTATGATTTTATAATTCATTTACTATTTCAGTCTACATTGTTACTATCTACTTTGATTTTCATTATGATCATTATAAACTACGCCAGATCCCGTATGGGATAAGCAGAGTGTAAAAAATGCCCAATGTCTCTATCAATAGATATATGTTTTACTTTCATCAACTCTTCGCGGAATTGACTATCACTTTGTTCTTAGTTACAGACGTTTATGTTTGCAAATTTGCTGCACCACGGACTCTGTGTGAACAATTCGTGGAGATATTTTTGTATTGTAACAGTTAAAGATTTGTATTTATCATCATCATCATCAGACTTTGCAGGTTCACTGCTGAACATTGGTCTCCCATAATCGACGCCACTCTTCCCGGTCCTGAGCCTTCCAAATCCAGCACTACAACGCTGTCTTCTTCAGGTGGTCAGACCTCCTGTTAGGAGGGCGAGCTACGCTCCTTTTATTGAGACGCGGCCGTCATTCGATTATCTTTCTTCCCTATCGGTTATCGGTCGTTCAAGCATAAAATATAGTATGATAGTTTTGTATGTATAAAACGATATATTGTGTAAAGCTAAACGTTCCAGTTATTTTTTATAGTGTGGCATATTAGTGTGGTGGTGTGGTATTTTTTTATAGTGTGGCATATTAGTGTGGTGGTGTGGTATTTTTTATAGTGTGGCATATTAGTGTGGTGGTGTGGTATTTTTTATAGTGTGGCATATTAGTGGCTTTTATAGTGTGGCATAATGGTTTCAAAGGGAATAATATCAGACAATGGTAGGTATACCAAAAATGCCTCTGTTATTTCGTTGGTCGAGTTGATTGCAAGCGCGGTGCCGATTGGGAGATCTTGGGTTCAAATTCCAGATCGGAGATTATCTGATTATTCAGATTTTTCTAATTTAGATTTTCTGGTCGGAGACTAGAAATGTGCCCGGTGTATAGCACAGCCTCTTCCATAGAAGGACGTAAATGTAACTGTTCGAATGTGGGAATGTATTAAATTCCTCTGCCTACTTCTTCAAGGATTACAAGCGTGAAGTTACGAATACCAAAAATAGTATAAATTATTATTATCTACGTATATTAATAAAACATCGTATATCATATGGAACTGATACTCTAACAATCTTACTTCTTACAATATTCCGAAGTTCTCATATGAAAATTTATTACTATTGAAGCTGTTTCATATCCCATTTTTATTCCTAAAAGGTTTTCTTTTTAGCAGCCTTCAGAGTGTAATGAAAAGATTTTCACGTCTTTTTTGGTTCAAAGTCTCGTTAAAAGTGTTTTGTTATCCGTTCCATTAAGCTTCATTTTGACAGGGGAATCGTATTACTAAAAAAAGACAGTCTGAACTGTCTGTAAATAAATAATTTCATCAACGAAACGGAGAAAGGATGACTTATTATATTTATTTAGAATAAACATATTTGTGTAAGATTTCATAACGAGGCTGTGACAAAACCGTCTCAAATAAATCCTCTGTTTATAGAGAATACCTACCATATGTTATTTTATAAAGACTAAACATCATGAAGGTTTGTTTGCATTTAACACAAAATGTACAATGTATTATTATAGTTTATGTATGACTATTACATATACATATCTTAGAAACAATCTTATACTTTGTTAAAATTATTATTGTTGGCTATTGGCAAGCGATAATAGAAATTGGTGTTGGTCGTAGGTATTACGTGACATTTGACTATGCTTGCGATACGAAGATATGTCTGGTCGAGACAAATGACTGCCGGTGTTGGACGCAAAATTGATTATTAATCGACACTTATGTGTAATTCGTCACTGATATCCGATTATTTTAGCTTTCAATCAGTGAAATCCATGAAGAACTGACTACTGATTAAAATTCTGTTAGCCTATTGCAAACTAATAATTACCACAGTTAGTGATTATACAGTTGTTAAGGTCGTTCGCAGTTACTTTTAGGTTGAACTAGTCATTAAGCTTTGATAGATTCCTTCATTATAAACATAATAACAATAAAAAATATTTTATTTAACAAATAAATAATATCTCATTGACACAATGGCATGACCGCCATGACTGTACACGTGGTCGTGGTGCATGTCATTAGACAGTTCTACTGGGACAGAACAGAACGATGTACAGTCACGACAGATGGCGCTGTTCGTGGATATATGATTAATCATAGAACCTTCATCGGTTTTAGTGGTCGATTAGCTGAGTCCAAGATGCTGCAGCAAATTTGTAATTTTACATCACATTTCGATTAGGTATAAAAATCCTTTAAGGTATAAAAATCCTTTAAGGTATAAAAATCCATAAAAATACTCTTTCTAGTCTTTACTAATCATTGTCATTTCGGCCTGTAGGGAACTGTTGTTTCATTTGCTCTTTGAGCTAAAAGGCCTATTAAGTTTGTGGTCACAACAAATTGCTGTCTTACCTGGATTTCCATAATAATTATCAAAATCGTACATTGTTCGCTGAAGACACCAAACCCGATGTAACCCGTACTCCAGTTAATTTCAGTTATATAACAATATCCATTCAGACCACGGAGGTCTTTAAATTAATAGCCCTTACTATTATAGGTCAGGCACGGCGCATCTGCTACTACAAGATTGATCTAAACTAGGTTATGATAGATCGCTTTGGATGGTTCCATCGTTGACAGCTAATTGATTTGATATTACGTTTTTGTAAATTTTAATAACGGCATTTATTTCTAGTGCGGTAATCATAGATGTAGGATATGATATATGTAGATCTATATGTAGATATATGTAGATCTATGCTATATCTATGGCGGTAATAGCTTAGTAATTTTTATTTCAGGCAACCACTTCGGGGGTATGGTGTTCAAATACTTGCATGGATCTTTGACTCATAACTTTACAAATAGATGTGCCTTTTTAGATTCAATATCCCATGTTGTAACTGTGAAGAAAAACGCTGTGTATTTGCTTGTAACTCTCTGTATCTGTAATCTGTATTGGTTAATTTAATAGATCATAAGCGTTCTCTAACCGTGTTAGAGTTACAGAGCGGTTCGTCACTTATAAACACATTATTTTTGTTGGATTGAGTATAAAATAGTATATGATGATGATGAATATAAAAATATACAACCGATGAATATAAATAACAAAAAGAATAGAACATTTTGTATATTTTTATTTATTTAATTGATGAAACATGTGTGTGAACGAGTCAGTGCATTCCTCTAGCCAACTCTTCACAGGGATTGATTGCAAGCGTGATCTTCCCTTTATATATTATACACACCATTCAGTGTTTGTTATAACTAGGAGCGTATAAGCGTACAGTAACTACACATTCTTGATCCTCGCAGCAGGTGCTATCACGGGTGACCGCATAGCGCATCGCTATGACAAGATTGATCGACAATCGCTCATGACGGATCGCTCCACGCGATGCATGTGATTTATCGGTGGCAGCTAATTGATTCCAGCTCGTTCGATCGCTTCTGAACTGGAACGTCTGATTAGAGGTCATTTGCTACACATGACACGAGCCGAATTAGAACTTGCTGCACGCAATTCAGTGCGGTACGGTTCGGTACATTTACGTTACTTATATGCACTGGTTGTTAAAAGTGTCATGTGTGTGAAATAAATATGTATATGTTTGAGTGTGCTGATACTTTGTTTTTATTTTGCTTGTGTAAGGCTAATTTTGGCGCTATAACAGTGCAAAAACTGCACTAGCAATCGAGTGTTTTAATTGATTTGTACCGATTTAAAACTTGGTTAACTTGAGTCATGGGTGAACTCGCTGTAATAAATAATAAGTGGAGCAAATTATAATGTCCATTTCAGCATATTGATGTATCTTACTTACCTACTATTGGAATATTGAACAAATTTGGACAACTTTATATTATACCTAGGTCCATAGCTATGTTTAGTAGCGGGACCTACCTGAAAGTTGAGGGCATTTAAAAAACAAATTGAAACACCTGTTTTTTATTTTTCTCACTGGTTGTCGGTTCTAGTTACGGACATGCAACGGTAAAAGATTGTTTGTGCTCTAATTCAGGTTCATAAAACTTTTACCAGCGAACAATAGCGCTGAAAGCGGGGCATCTTTCCTCCAGCATTGTGGCTTCCGTAATACACCGACTGTATTGACTTGCCTGTATTATCGATTTGTGTTTCGAAACGACTAGCGTTCCTTAACTGGAACGTAATTCGAAAAATATTAATGGTTTTCGATTTATTTATTTTCATAAAATTCTTAAGACTTATATTAATCTTGTGTACAACATTTAGGTTTTAAATAAGAGAAGAATTTGATAAAAAATTACATAGCATTTATGTCACAAATACTTATCTGTCGCTAAAACAATCATAAAATGCAAATCCAAACTAGTTTTCGCTTTGTTTTCTCACATGTGATCCATTAACATAATTATGTATTATTGAAGCGGCAAATGCGCATTCAAGCGACCTGGATATTAAGTAGTTGTATCGTTTGCTTAGCGGTGAGTTTGTTAGCTTACGTACAACCCAAACTAAAACAAAACATTGATGGCCCTGAAAATTAATGGGAGGAATACTCACGTGGACGATTTACCAGCTTGAAGGATGGAATCTAATGCAAATATATGTATACGAAACAATGCGATAAATAAAAAGTTTCCGAGCTTTATCAAAGTGCGTTATAACTTGTCACTGAGGTACATAAGGTGAATTTTACAAAAAAAAAATGTCTGACGTACGGAACCGAGCATGTACATTGCAATCTGCTTGCCCGTCCAACTCAATCTACGTCGCGAAACTTTTCCGTTTTTACCGTTAACGTAACGTATTGATTTATTTCTTTTTACGTTTTTTTTTCGTGGAGCCCCAACAGTCAGTCTACCGTACCAGCCTGTATATGGTGGTCTGTGGTAGCTATTTTTTTCAGCACTCACCGTTTTTCCTGGTGAAGTTTAAATTGCTCTAGGGGTCGCGATCGGTGATTCCTCAATGTTAAATTAGTGGTTTTGTAACGTGTTCATCGAGGTTGAAAACTGTCGGGAGTGGAAACTCGATTAAACGTTAAAGGGACCGAACGTTGAACTGTTGAGGTTAGTATTGTTGATGATGTAATCCATTTTTGCACTGGTATTTCTGAAGACGGAATTATTTTTGGAGACCAAGTTTTATGTAGTAAGTTTCTATTAACAAATGCGTTTTTGAGAATCTAAATTATCATCATCGTAACGTCATTGGTTAGCTACTAACTTGTATTTCTACGCGTGTGCTTTGCGGCTAATAGCTGCCTAGAATTATGCCTAATAGAGGTACAGGAATTTCTAGACTTCTCCCTATACTGCGGTTTGTGCTTAGCAGGAAGTCTTTAATCTCTGCAACTGTTACTGGAATATGGACA
Source organism: Jemadia pseudognetus (assembly GCA_018244755.1). Classification (NCBI taxonomy): domain Eukaryota; kingdom Metazoa; phylum Arthropoda; class Insecta; order Lepidoptera; family Hesperiidae; genus Jemadia; species Jemadia pseudognetus. Next base: position 10,390 of record DWTO01003697.1, read on the forward strand.
TGGGAGAAAATAAAACACTCGTGCACAGTTCGAAAATCCGACCGTATTGTGTGAGACAACATTTCAATACTAACGACTACAAACAGATTACGAAAAATATAAATATTTTACGTTAAATAAGCGGCATATATAAACTGCTTTATTTATATTATAGGTACAGCGGCTTGGAATTTTGTTATAAAATATGTATTCCAACAAATGTATCTGTAATGAGCGGTATACTTCAATACATACGTGTATGTACATAATATTTGTAGTACTTTAACTCAATACATATCGAGTTCGCCTGTCCTGTCCGTGTGACGAGACGCCGAGGCTACAGGCTTATTTAATCAAACGTCGCGCGCCTGGTTGGCTGTTTTTGATAAGGGTCGCTGGATTCGTAAGATTTTCTGGTTAACTCGACAAATTCGTGTTCCCTTCATGTACGTAATAATTTTTTCTTTTAATAATATGCCTCTAACAATAGGGATGCTGTTGCTAGTTGATGTGGATGCGTCTGTGTTGGGATACCTAGTAGTTATTTTACAATGCAATTGTGCAAATAGGTACGCTTAATAATAGTATCCACTGCATTGTTTCGTATATATGCATATCTCGATTTTATCTCCAACAGAATTGAAGTTTTCCAAACGCTATAACCTGAACACTTAATTGAAACGACTCGAGTGTCAGTGTTAGCACAAAATGCATACATATGTATGTACATATATGAAAATTTATGTAGAGGTCATATTATTGCGTGCCTGGATAAAATCTTTCATACGCAATTATGCATGGTACTATTGAGAGAAAATGAAGAGATAATTATTTAGTTAATGCTACTCATAAATTAACGTTCTAATTTCAATCACGAAGCAGATCTCTTAAGCTCTTTCCGAATTATACAATTTGCGTATTTCTACCGCTATACATTCGAACAGGCACATATTAATTCGACTTTAAGGGAACACAAATTCCCATAGTTAGCAGCGCTGACCGCATAGGGACTTAAAGTTTCAGATCCCGGCCCGAAGTTCAGGCTTGTTCTCTGTTAGATAAATTAGTTGAGTTACGTAGTACAAGTAGCTCAGACCACAGAGGTGGTGACTAGGCTTTGATAAACAGTTTGTATTAATATATAAGCTGATTTACTGATGTATGATAACTGTATTAATATATAAAATAATCACACGTCCTTACTATTAGCTATGTAAAGAGTTTTAATTGTCTTCTGGTCTATTGACCACCGGAACTGGCACATATTTTCCTACCCAAACGTTGATTTGCCTGTTTTAAATGGGTTAAGCAAAAGTTTTTATACATTTGCGTTTTTTTCTTGTACAAAACAACATCAACATCAAAGTTTTAGATCGGGAAAGATCATGGGCACCTGGTCCAACTAAAAAGTTGATCAAGAAGACCAGTTATTAAAGATGTCTTTTAAGCCGATTGAGTAACCAAGCTTTAATACCAGCCACAAACATGGTTGAACTGGAACAAAGACTAGAAGAACATAGACTAGAAGAGTATGGGGGGAAATATTTGTAACTTTGGGTTCATGCCAGTCAAAACGTTAACAGACGTTTCCTAACCTTCTTAAATTCTCTTGTAAAGGTTTGAACTTGATCAAGTAGACTAATCTCGTGAATTGTACGTTTCAATGGAAATGTCAACTTATGGCGTTCAGCCAGAAACTGACACAACAGATGCGACATTTAGATTATAATATCAAAACTACCACTTAATCATGTACCTTGACTATGTACATGATTAAGTACATGTACTTTTATATGTTTCCGGCCAAAAATTATATCCTGCTAAGTTTTTGATCCTTAAAATGTGTATCTAAATATATTGACTGCCTCGTTGGTCGTGTTGGTTGCAAGTGCGACTGACAATCGGGAGGTCCCGGGTTCGATTCCCGG
>DWTO01003698.1:0-12296 GCA_018244755.1 Jemadia pseudognetus
ATCGATCCCTAATCACCCCCTGATAGTTATTTTGGAAATATATTTCATGTACAGAATTGACCTCTCTACAGATTTATTATAAGTATAGATAGAAGATGATAATATATGTAGGGCACGGTTTCTAATTTTTATATATTCGCAGACTACTTATATATATTAATACTATCATATAGGCCAGATACTGGCTGATGGGAAGTCAGATGTCTCCGAAACCGGAGTGCATGTAAAGAGAGTGATGAATATGTAGGAGGCGCGGCAAATCTGTAAGGATAGAGATATTTGGCACTCGGTGCTCTTTGCATACCCCTAGCGTAGCGTAGCGTAGCGTGAAGATATGTACGGCAATGTATAAAATATTATGTAAGGACTCTTCTGTTCAAATTTCAGAATAATAACGGTCAAAATATTAATACATTATTCCCGATCGGCTTCTTGGGTTACCTGAAAATTTCTTACGTAACAATTCTGTTCATTGTTTTGTGAAACAATCGTTTACTGTCTTTAAGCTCTGTCTTTGTTTCAGTTAGCTTTTTAAAATACCTCTCTTCTTTTGTACGTAATTTTTTCACATTGTACATATAATATAAACTCTTTATTTTAAAACTGTGCTTTGAATTGTTTGTAGATTTAATTATTGATACACTTTACTGATTTTTGAATATACAATATTCCTATATAAAATATACAATATACCTTATAATGGCAAACATTCTACTAGTAAAAATAGGAAACTATAAAACTGCCAATCTTACTTTTTTTGGAAGACCGTTTCCACAAAAATAAAAAATAAAATATTAAAAGCAACTCTGACGACTCAATTCTTGACTAGACAACCAATGCGCTAAACTACGATTGAGTAACTTTTCTGCTCTTCTCCAATGAAATATACTGACAAATATTGTATATCCTTTTCGAAGGCGGCCATTAAACTCAATAAAACGCGAACTCCCAACCCTAGCCGGTCCGTATTCGGGACACGTAGCCACCCACCTTGCGGTTACGTATATGAAGACTCAATTTGGGCTTATTATCTTATTTCATAACACTCTCGAGGTTCCTCCTCTCGGACGTGCTCCCTTGTAAGTTGCTCGAGCTGGAAGATAATTCCTAAAGGATACATGAATCTGGTTATATTTTTTGTTACAGGTGGACTTTCCACTGTATAAGGCTCACCATTCTTGCTTCACTCCCGACCTTCTATCTATTCTTGACGGACTCAAACGTTAATATCACACAAAATGAGTTTATCCTCGGAAACCACAGCAAATTGATCATCAAATTCATCCTATTGTATTTGTTATATTCATGGGTAATAATCCCTTAACAGATTAAAATATTGGCATCATATCAGTTTACGTATGTCAGGCACTGTATATAAAAATACAATATCCGCATATAACGGTATACAGCTCTGTAATAACAATTAAATACTTCTAATGGTTTAGGCTGCTATAACATAAGATTTTTTAACCGCAACATGAAGAGAATTATTTAAATTGTGAGCCGGCTTAAATCACGTATGTTTTATCGTTACAGTTTGACTAGTTTTCGACTTGTTCAAGATAATTCATCATACTATCAGCGCTGATTGCAACAAAGTCGCAACGTTGCAACCGAAACTAGTCAGGTTATAGAGTCAAAAAAATAAGTTAAGCTAGTGCATAACACAATCAGCTATTTAGATATCCATCAATTTAGACATCCATTAATCTTATTATACCCACCGCTGGACACAGGTACTTCCCGTTATCGGCGCGACTTACCTAATCGTGTGCCTTTTGAACAAACTCACGAAACGTTCAATGGTAAAATTAAAAGAAATCTTCGTTAGTGACAACTGATGTATTGTCCATGTCTGGTGCTGATGGTAACCACTTACCGTCGCGTGGGTCGTCTGCTTGTTTGCTATCCTCTTTACCGCATAAAAAACATCAGATCGATAGCTCGTATCAACAAGCAAGTACAATAGGACTGAAGCGACCTCGGATCAAATATTTGTTCAACTAACAGCATCGGCGGACAAAAAATATTATTATCGCGCCATTCGTATGTATATTATCTGTGCATTATATCTGTCAATACCCGCTTTCGACATGACATATTTGTGTATATTTGGTAAATGATAAATTAATTCCTCGTATCAAGTTATTCCTTAATTATAAATGAAGATAAAATATCTTCACAAGCTTTATAGCTGCGACCGAAACAAGTTAGGTAGACGGTAGATTTACGTACGTACATTATATACACGAATATAATTAGAATTACGTCGAATAAATAAAAGGGACAGAAACTTTAAATGATTTTATCACGTGTGCACTGCAACATTTAAGCTTTAATAGTTTGAAGCTCATGTTCTAAAATACATTACGTTATCTTACTAGACACCAAACTGGATATTTTATAACGTGGCAGTAAACGTATCATCACACCTGTAATCCTCGATGAGGGAGTCAGAGGTATGTAGTACACTTCCACGGTTCACCCGTTACGTCTACGTCTCACTGTGGAAAAGGTGGTGAGCCTATTATCATACATCGGGCATAAATCCAGCTTTCGAGCTGATACTAGAAAATACTATTTAGAAAAATCTGATATTGCCCGACCTGGGATTTGAAGTCATAACTTCCCAATCGATAGTCGGACTCGCAACCAACACGACCAATGAGGCAATCGCCGTAATATTGCCGTAAAATATATATTATGCAGTGCGTCGATAACTTTTCTCAGTTTAAAAAGAGAAGCTCGATTGAGTAAAAAAAGCACTTTCAGCTTCTTTGCAGAGCCGTCCTGTCGAACGCAGCGCCATCTTAGACCGCAAAGATTATTCAAACGAAAGCACGCTTAACTTAACTGTGCTTGTCTCACTGCGAGCGGCTTAAGATTGAGCGATAATGTAAGAGTTGAAAAGTTTTAAAGTATCAGTCGATACAAATAATCGTATTTTATTAACTTCCTGCCGACTAAATACTCGTAGTATAGTAAATACTCGTAAACAGCAAGAATATATTTGGAATCGTGCATGAGTTTTTGAAAGATCTATAAAATTCTGTTAGAACGGGTAGACAAAATGATTTTAATCTGAAAATAAATAGGAGAATTTACGTTGCAATTTTCAACATGAGAAAAGATCTCGGCAATTACAATTATAAAGCCTTTTTTAGTATTAACATAATTAGTATATGGGGCGGATTTGGCAAGTTGATAAACTAATTTTATATAAATCATAGGGTGTATTAAGCCAATATTAGATAATTAAGAATATAAGTTATGGGTTTCGAGTAACGATTCGTCTGGTTGAGCCACATGAGTCTTAATTTACCTGGTCGGTAATGATTAATTTTACGTAGGTATTTCAATATACCAATGCTAATTAGTTTAATGAAAAACGTTCCAGAATAAGAGAAAAGAATCCGGTTAACATTTTATCATTTCTTTTCTCATTGCACCAAAACTGTTATGCAACCCGACGTGGATAGGAAGTAAGAAATTTATATCGTGTCGTATTGCCAGTATAAAATGTTCAAATCATTACTCGTTGCTCTTTTAAATCTTGTGCAATGTCAACTGCTCTGCCTGTGATTATTCAAGCGAGCGTTTAAACTCAACCTTGAAGATTATTCAGTAAATTATAAATTCCTACCTGTCGACTATACCGTGAACACATTTCGAGCTGACAATGGAAGACCTGACGTGGAGAATTACCCAGAAAATTGGCAAAACCTCTATTTAAAAAACTTTTCCACTCAAAGTTAAAACGACGTAACTCCACATCGGATTTTATACGAAACTGGATTTAGTTGGAAGGTGATAAAGTGCAATTTGGGTCAGTAGTTCAATGTGACGTGGGTGCATTATCTCGGGGCGGCTTGGGAGTCTTCTCACGTCCGCGCCGGTCGGATCACGTCTTCGAAACGTTTATTATTCAATAGCCAAATGTAATAGAGTTGTAGCCGTCACAATATATTATCAAGCGTAGTTATTCAGGAACACGGAATTGATGGGAGAAGGAGAATTGGAGCACGATGGGAATCGCATCATAAGTAATAAAATTGTCATATTTAATATAAGAGCCTTACGCGAATTGCATAAATAAAAAAAAATTGCACCTACAGTCGTAACTATAGTTGTAAGCTCTTGTATAGCTCGTTACGATTTTGTAGAACGTATTTATTTAATAATTCACCAACTTAGTGAACAGGGTCGCAAACACCATAAATTAATAGCATGAATGAATTATTACACAAGTGCCATTACAGTTTTACGTGTAAACGACATACATAATTAAAGGGAGTTCAGCTTACAAGATTTAACAATAAATATCACTGACAAACAATACAAATATTGTCTTGTTATCAAATCATTATTTTAAAAAAATGTTTTATTTCTTATAAATAAAATAAAATAAATTATACGCGTACATTGCTGAGTGAATTAGATTTCATCATGACACTACGGGAGTCAATATTTCGAATTCTCGAGCTCAACTTCTTTTATGGTAAATATAAAAAAAAAACCTAACGTTACTCCGGACCTGAAGTATATTTACAAAATATCACATACACATAGCTTGTGTGACGCAACATGAAATTGAAGAAACAAAGTTTGTTTAATGTTTCATGAGTATTACAAATTAAGCCGGCGTTCGGGGCGGCCCGACTAGTTTTGGACCTATAAGAGGTCCTTCTTCATGAGCTCCTGCCGATTGCAGCGAGGTCGCGGCGGAGACTGTTTTAGTCGTATCGGTTCGAAACTAGTCGGGCCATCCCGAAAAGCAAACGTGAGTCAAGATGGCGTTATACTCGTACGTAATAAAGATTGTATTCCGTGTATATAACAATATGTCGATAGGTTAGTTGATAATCGAACTCAATCAACGCAATCAACGGCACGGGATTATCGCGAATCCCGGGTATAATCGTGGCGCGTTGGGGGCCCCGGGGAAGGGAATAATCTGACGGAATTGAGTAACGCTCACTCGCGATAAATATTGCTCGCTAAGGGAAAAAATGATGATATATTTTTGAAGGGGATACAAGACGTGATGTAGGGCTAATGCGCACTACGGCTGCAAGATTACATTCCGCAATAATTATGTATGTTCGGATCAACATTGATGAAAATCTTTTTGTTAAGCCGATCGAGGGAATGGATTTGTAATGTACAATATATACTTACATGAAAAGGATAATATAATATGAATTTTGAAATTGATGCTGTAAACACAGGATCATTATAACCACATGGTTACTATTCGTCGTGTATGACGTTTTCAAAGTTCCGTAAAATACTAATAAACGCTTAGACAAATTAATTTCAGTCCGACATTAAATAACAAAATGTTCGTCTTAATATTTACTGTGATATGACATATGCCATTCTCGACGATTGCCTCGCTTACAACAAATAATTTACCGCTAGCAGTTACGACTTGTTCTAAGCGGTTATTGTCTCGTAACATCGCTCCGTTTAACCGTGCCAGTTTAACTGGCATCCTAACTTGAGCATTAGTTTAACTCTCGGATGTATGGCGGTGGTCTGGTACCGGACCGGTCTTATTAGTTGCGGGTGAGCGCCGGCGTCTTATATAAATAGCGGATGTCACAGTTAAGTGACTTGTTAAAGCTAGATATATTACTTAAGAATTAAATCCTTCCTTATGCAGGAAAAATTACGAATAAAATATTTTTAAACCAGTGTTTCTTCACAAAAGTGATAGACGTAACATAAAAAAGAAATTACGCCTGTAATTGTAGAAGAGGTAGGCAGGGGAGTGTAGGAAGACTCTCACGTTTACATTTCTCTAGGCTAATATTCAAGGTAACCTAACCCACATTGCGTATTAACCGGAAGCTAGATACAAAATGATAATGTTACGCTCCTCCCGCGGCTAATGGCGCGAAACAAACAGATTTTATGTATCCGAGATTATGACCTATCGTGCCCGTAACATGTACACACAAAATTCGTAGGAGCGTTTTGTTTTTTATTGGTGGAGAGAAAGATAAACTGAAAGATGAAAGAAGCAGAAAAGATAAACGGGTAACTTTAGATGTGGGGAAAAGTAAATAACGACAAACAATCACAATGATTATACCAATGACGTGAATCACGCACGTGAGTTGTGATATGGGAAGGAGTATACGACTGAAACTAAATGTAAGTATTATATTATATAGTTCTCGTGCCTAGACGTTTTGACTCCGATCTATTAATAGGAATTGCAAGATACTTAACCCAATAATACTTTGTCCCACCCTTGAATCGAACCCACGAGTTATTCAGTCATAACTAAACAGTCACTTTAATAACACAAATAAATTTAAAGCTATTATAATATTATAACTAGGTACATCAGAGTTGAGTGTAATCAACTACTTTTGTATGAACTTAATGAACGTCAGAATCATTTTAATAAAAATCATAACTTCCATGGGCTTTATAAATTACGTAGGTACGACAAACCGACAGAATAATACTGGCAAAAAACTCTCGCCATTTTTCACAGAAAAAAATATTTTCGCTATGTATCATCGCTATTTACATGTAACCGTTGCTTAAGGAAAGCGCGTTCGTCTCCGTGTAGACAAAGGATAGACCTATCGGGGTCAGGTACTAACGACCTCCTCTCATCCCCTTTTAGGTAACTGCGAAACTTATATTAATAACATGCCAATACAAGCATGATCCTTTCACGTTCGTGGTTATTGTTATCAATCACATGTAGGGAAATTGGCGTGAAAGTTAGCAATGGTAATTGAACTGAAAGAAAACGTATTGTGACAAGGGATAAATCGGGCATGTTTGGCGACCATCCGTCCTTACACTAACCGCACAGATTAGTAATCGTATAAGGTTTGCTTATTCTCTCTTATTGTGGTAAAACATCGAATCCGTAAACGATGCTCTTTAACCTATATATTGAGTATTAGTTTTGAAAAGAGTATGAAAACCGGAATACATATTTAAATATATTTGTAATTAAATACCCACTTTAACTATTACATAAAATTACTGTTAATTATATTAATATTACCACTATTAAATACTAGTGGCCTTTAGCAGGCAAAATGGACATCAAGCTTTCAAATCAATCAAAACTTAAATCTGCAACAAATTTTATATCTCCCAAAACATATGAAAGTAAATACAAAACGTAGAAGCTTTTACAGAATATATACGAAGGCTCATCCACAGACGTTCCACAGCATATGCATGATTGAAATAAATTTAATTTGTTTTTTTTACAAAAATACCTTATGCCATACTGTAGATGACGGCCGATAGACACCCAGAAAAGTATCAATTGTAACGGTCATTTAAAGTAATTTCACTACGTTTACTTTTCCATTTGAAAAAAATCAAATACCTTTTAAATAACGAAACGTAGTCATATACTGTATGTTATGTACTGTATGTAGCTAACTATATACCCATATGTGACCGTGAACGTATCTCGCGTTGACAGAAAGTCGTCCGCCTGCCGGAAGGCCCGACAATTACCGGCGCAAATTGGGTAGCGATAAGGTGCAACACGTGTTTTCTCCAGTCCGTTACTGTACAACTCGCCTGTGATATAGAATAGAAAACAGGGAACTATGATATAGATATAGATTAATACAGATATAGACAAGATATAGATTAATGACTTAATGCTATAATATTTTCTATCAATTGCCCACTTTGAAACATTAGTTAAGTACATTGCTCATTTACATCATTTTTCTTCAAGGTCTTGCAATTGTATTTACTTTTGTTTTTTCTGGTTATCGCATACGGTTTATAAATTTTTTTTACTATAATCACATTACAAGATCGAAATCTCTACTAAGATTTCTAACTCATACAATTGTTAATAGATATTATAGTTTTTTTAAAATACTATCCTGAAGCACTAAGAACATCATTATAATGATTCTCGGAAAAAACATACATACATCCGTAAATATATTACAATTTTTACGAAAAACATTAAAATTTACCTTTACTCAACCTAATTAAGCGGTAATCGCAACGTACGTACTAATGCCCTTTGTATACCTATACGTTAAATTTAATCCGAAAAGGAGAGTGATGTATTTGGACCTAAAATTTCCGTCTATTTACTTGTTCCTGCTTTCGTTCACCAAGCGTCTTACTCGTATGTCTGTTGTTTTTTATAACCTAACGTAGTGCATATATTTCAGAGAAAGGACAGGCCCCGGAGTGTAGACCTCCCACGTTTTAACAGTTACTTTACACGACATCATCATCAGCCTATTGCAGTCCAATGTTGGATATAGGACTCTCCTGATGGGTTATGTCCATAACCCCACGTTGAGCCTGCGGGTCGAGGATCGAGAGAGTATAGTTTCATGCACCGCCTATGCTTTACACGTCCCATGGAATAAAGGTTGACCCTATTTTCATAAACTGAACACAACGATTATGCAATAATAGTGGCAATTTTCGATGTGGTACTGAAAGTGGAGTTGAAACACAATTGGAATCGCCATTTCTTTACCAGAATGCAGCACTACGTTGTATTATTCAGCGTCTCGTGACCGCCGCTTCAGACATTACTAAATCTTTTATTCCGCGTAGCGTCGAAGTCAGCGATTTTTCGCTCAAACCGATGAATAAAACGCCGCTCCGACAAAAATAATCGGTAAGCAAGTCGACTATAGGCTAATACCTATTCGAGGGACCTTTTACATGTCTGGCGAAACATGGAAGTACTACCTACCTCTGGCCACCCCTTAGCGGGAATGCAAGCGTGATGTTATGACCATTTAATATAGAAATTGTAGAGTGACATTACTATCGGAGTAAAACTATCATTATACATATTAAAGGAAGCCAGAAGCCTTGGAGAGGACGAAGCGTGCAAAGCCGATTATGTGGCATTCAGTACCATCTGCCTGTCCCGCAAGGGAAATGGCGTGATGATATATTAATAATAATAGTAGTAAACTAATTGGTAGATTAAACTTTAAAATCTGCATATAAGTTCTACTGAATCTCGTACACTGTATCCCACTTTCCGAACATGAAAACTCATATCAGTATCGATCATCTCGCATAATCCATAATTTAACAAAAAGCTTCAAACATAAGTTAATGGCAGAAATTGGATGCGACTCGCTCTCAGCTATCGGCTACGCTGGGGAAATCACTAAGTGACGTTTACATTGAATCTATACTAACCCTTATTCAAAGTGAATAAGGTTTAAAATAAAAAATGAAAATATGTACTTTCGCCATGTATTACCCAACAAGACTTATTCCCAAGCTGTATGGTTCAAAGCAGCGTAGCATTTGGTTGAACACAGCGGCGCTCACGTGCGATTTAAACTGCTATATTTTGATGGAACGTACTTGCAAGTCTGTATTCTGCCTCGTCTTTGATAAGATAGAGCCTACATCACTAGTTTCCACAATACAATCACTTTCAAAGACAATGTGACTACATCAAAATCATAGTTTACTATCTCGCCTATATAATATATCCTAATGGGTTAGGCAGGGGAGTATAGTACTTCCACGTTTCACCTGTTATGCTATACGACCCATGTAATAAGGAAACAGAGTAGAATATGGATAATAGATAGATTATAACGAAACACTCCAAAACCTACCTGCTTCTATGCAAACTATATATATTTATAATTCACGAAACCATTTAGTAGCCTTTGAGATCTGTGCACATCGCATCAATATAAAGTCAATCAAAGTGCTATTGGAACGGCGCGAGAAACCAATCAAGTCTACTTCGATGCGGTCCGGAACAATCGGGCGAATACCATACGAACAATTTGTACAGAGCTGATACTGCCAGTGTAGATATCTGATCAGTAATGAATAATCGAAAAGTATAGTTTTAATACAGGTATTCCTAACGTAACTGTTCAATTAGTTAATCTATTATACCTAATACGCCGTAATATTGTAATTAACTTATATGTGATTTTATGGGTTCATTTCCAATTTTTCATATTATTATATTCTTCCATGTGTCTTTTTCATAACTCTCAATATCGTAGCTAACGCACCTAGTCAATCCAAATGCGGTTGGATCGCGCGCGAACCAATCAAGTCCGCTACAATGCGGTCCAGCCTGCCCGGACAGCTACCGGACGAGCTGGCGCTGCGCCAGGGCCCATGAAATAGAATCTGATTTTAAATTCTGTTCGCATTCTAAACAGACTGAAATAAATGGAAATGGCAGTACGAAATGTACCTACAGTTCGCAACTTATTAGTTTTTTGGCAAGTTCATCATTGTCATGTTACATTTCTTTCATTTCAATACGTCAAATGTCTACTGTACCTATATTTTTTTTAGTGAATATTTCTCTCTGCCTACCTCGAGATACCTAACGTGATGATGTTCTAGCAACATTTCTTTCTTCTAAAATTAAAATAGCATATTTAGTATTTTTTCCTAACATAACCATAAAATATTAATAATCTATATTGAGGTCAATTATACCGTATCTCTACATGATAAAGAAGTCCTCAACACTCGTAACATATAATTGTAATACTGTAACGCTATTGCTTTTCAACACCATTGTATCGGCGCTTTAACTGACATAAAGCTGAATCGTGCCACTGTTTGGTTAAACATAACATTTTGCAAACAGAATAATAGCCCTGTTTATAATAATATTATAAGAAAAGAAATAAAATGACGCTCGTATTTCCCCGTAGAGGTAGGCTGAGGAGTATAGTACACTACCATGATTGTTTTAAGATATCATACGTCACACCACGGAATAGGAGGTTATACTATTACCATACATCGGGTACAAATTTATACTCCAAACTATCATTAAGATTTCCAAGTAAGAAAAACCGGACAGTCCCCTAACTGAAGACCTCCCTGGTCAACAGTTGCGCTTGCAACTCGACCAACGAGACCGTCAGTCGATAGCAATAATGATATTAGGAAAATGCTTGATGATCACTGAAATAAAAAGCATGGAATAATTTAACGATAGGTATGTAACGTACCCTATTTGACCCTGAGTGAACATATTTAATTGAACCTAAAGTTATTACTTAAATTTATCAAAATACTTAAAAAATTAATCAATTCAGTCATTTACAAAGGCAACATTTTTTGAGGTTTTTAAGGACAAAATTGTTATTAAGAAAGAAACTTTATAGAGAAAGAGATATACTACGATTAAGTTCTCCATAATATTTTTGCAATCTATCAATCCACCAACTAGCGCTGCAAATTATGGTTTTACCGTTCTGAAACTGTAAGTAGATTTGTATCCAATAATGGAACGCTAAAAGAGCTGATGAAGCAGGAATTATCACTAATCGACATAAAGATATTATCGCGAGCTCTACTGCCAATAACCTGCGGAATTACAGTACACTAAAGAAAGATAAGATATGGGTAAGTTACAACAGTCTCTATAAGATTTTTGATACAAATAACCCACAACTCAAATAAATGTACCATGCAGCATCCCATGTAACAACAACATTTACTTGTACACCTAGACAGGCGCCTGTATTCAAGTTCATCAAATTCTGAATTGTCCCAAGCAAACCTACAATTGATTCTCATGCATTTCGGCTAGTGTAAATAAATATATCAGACAGATTCTCCAAACAGTCTTTGAAAGGTTCTTCGCAGGCATTTTTTGTAAAAGGAGGTAAGCCAACATGGAGATTGTTACCTTCAGGCTATGTTCGCGTTCCTTTGAAACATCCACCGGGGTCCAATGAGCCAAATACGATATTATCTGTTGCGGAATACGTACCACTTTCGCTTGGCTGCTCTTTGGAATCGGTCGTGCGACGATCCTTAAGGTTTGTCTCGCTTGATAAAAGATATAGTGCAATGCCGTTGTCCTATTTACGGACTTATCTTTTTCTCGATAAGATATTTAGCGCTAGATATTAACCACATATGAAACTTTATATAACGGACAATTTACATAAAGGACTATTTATTGTTATGTATACGTACGAATATTAGTAATATTCTTCCTTAAAATAACAATGTAAGGGCGCCAGATGTTTTGCAACTCGGCTGTTTACGAGAATTTACACAAAAGTCAGATGAATTTAATGAATTTATAATTAGAAAGAGTCTACCGGTGTACTCCAGGGCCTCTGTTACTAATGAGTTTTGAATTCATTATTAGGGCGGCTACACATGATACATAATTTAAAATAATCTTTGTTTTCGTTATTGCCATGATAGTGTTCTTACATAGTGACTGCCTCGTTGGTCGTGTTGGTTGCAAGTGCGACTGACGATCGGGAGGTCCCGGGTTCGATTCCCGGGTCGAA
>DWTO01003699.1:0-12296 GCA_018244755.1 Jemadia pseudognetus
CTGACTTGGCGAGGCAGGCGTTGGGGTAGAGGCGCGCGGGCGTGCGCGCGGGCAGGTGGTGCGGCGGGCAGTTGCACGGCAGCCCCGTGAGCAGCGCGCCGCGGCCGCACGCGCGGCGCGCGCACACGCGCTCGCCCACGACGCAGCGGCACGCGTTGCACTCCATGTAGTAGCGCTCGCCTGCGCGCACGCACACGCCGCACTCGCAACGACACGCTTTGTGGTTCGCTCATGCATTAACCACAATATTATCGTTGTGTAAATGAAAAAAATTTTTATTAAGCTTATGGCAAAATTAATTTCAATGTGCCAAGCGACTTACCGTGTCTGACGATTTTATCGTGTAAGTGGCAGTTGTCGAGGGTGACACTGGGCAAGGGCTGACAGTGGCCCAAACCCTTGTTCCCGCACCGGCACACCTTGAAGCACATCTTCTGCGCCGCGCACGGCATGGGCACCCGCACCCACGCCCCTATCGGCACTACGTACGTGCTACCGTCACCTGGAATTACCACAGTAACATTCGTCAGAATTATGGAAGAAAAATCCTTAAAGTTATGACACTTAAGGGTTTTTTTTTTGGAAATTACACGTTTCGTAAATGGCAGATAATTCGGCCTTTAAGTTAATTAAAAAAGAATGCGTCACCGCAGAATTTGTACGTTAAAATGTATCAGTGGTCGCACCATAATATCCATTTGAAAATTAATAATTGCTTATAAATACATATATTACCATTTATTTATTATAATTATTATCAATTATGTAATTTTAAAAAGGCCACCGGCTGAAGTTGTTTTCGCACAGTACCTACGGTACAGCGTACCGGGACTGGCTGATGCCTCATTATGACTGTAATGTTACCTATAATAAAATTTAAAATAAAAAACATACCATATAAAATTATAAACACATGAACACACAGACAACAATTGATTGTGTCTTAGTTTACGTGGTAGCCATTCGTCTTGGAATTATCCGTATCTGTTCTTTATTGCCGACTTGTAGTATATTTTACAAATTAAAGAGAACGCTTTCTAAATTATACAATAACAATAATAATGTGCCTGAATAAATTATAAAACTATCAAAAACATTTAAGGAAAAATAATTATCTGCAGTGAGCTCATAAAATCCGTCTACAAATCCTCAAAGAAGCGCGCCAGCTCGTACGGATTACACATTTGTATATGATACGTGTAGCAGCATTAACACCTACATAAATTTTTTCATCGCCAATTATGAAACTATTGACAGTACTACACTAAGTCCTTCGTTTTATGTTTATGTTGTGTCAATGCGAGGTGTTTACCGAAGCGTATCTCATTTAAATGGTGGATAAATACTGTTTGGAAGGCTGCCGTGGATCGATCGCGATGATCTCACCCCGAGACGAGGTACGAGCGATACACTTCCTCGACGGGTTACCTAGAACAGTGTCACTCTGTTTTATCTCAACACGAACTAAATATCTATAAAATATTTGCACTTAAATATATGAACGTAAGTAACATCACGCCAGTTATCCTCGAAGAGGTAGGCAGAGGAATGTCGTACAGTCCCACATTTCGGGGCACACCGCCGTAGTCAGTCATTGAATGCAGTACCGTACTTCAATCGATTTCAAATTCAATTAACCGCTTGTTTAACCATGTTTGTTTAATAAACTAGTTTCAATCATTCGTCTTGTACATTTTACATCTTATCGAGTAGAAATTGTTTCTCACTTTTCACTTAATGTTTGTGATCATTTTATGACAAATTAGCCCTAAACGTAGCTTTTAATTCCACTTTTTATTCCATGCATCTTACGAATGCTAAAAATTATAATATTATCGTGTTTTTTTAATTAGCCACGATTCACTATACAAATTAATTATATACTCAATAGTATATTTTTTTAATAGTTATTATTACGTTTGGAATTTAATTTTATAACAGTTTTAAAGTATTATTTTAAATTAGTGTCAAATATTTTCAATCTTTGATTTTAAATTTCCATATATTAAACAAAATAACTAATTCTCTAGTTTTCTTTTTGTTATTCTCTATTCTATGTCCATAGTTTATTAAGAAATTAATAAAATACTAAGAATTATAAATAGTTGCATTCCTTAATCCGTTAAGAATGACACATAATATTTCCATAAAATTGACATTTATTTACATCATAACAAAATAACGCGAGTCATAAGAGGTAAAACGTGTGTACGATTGTAGGCCAAACACTATGACATCATCCGCGTAGTACTTGTGCAGTTCGATTTTTGAATATATATTGTTTTAGTATTAGCGTTAGGAACAGTAGACGACTCGCCGCGGATATTCATATATATACTTAATTTATTACTAAGGACTTTTTAAATTACGAATTAATAGAATATATTGTACTATGCCCGGTGCATGGCAATGGGCTCACCACCTATTCTACGGTGGGACTTAAACGTAACTGTAGAAACGTGGCGGTGCACTACACACTCGTGCCTACCTCTCCGGGAATTACAATCGAGAATATCGTTAACAATAATAAGCTTTAAAAAAATTATCAATCAATTAGCAATTATCGAATTAGGTATTATTTTCACGTTTTATTAGATTGGATAATTAACTTTAAACCCTAAATTAAGTTCTTTTAAAGTTAAAAAGAAATATGAGCCCAGCAACCGGTCAAGATAGACAATATAATATTTTGCGAGTTCACATTTTAAAATATTATGGTGTCTGGCCAGTGAGCGTAGGGCGGCAATCGTGGTATGCGCAGAAGCGTTGCCTTAATTCCCAGTCGTTGCTAGCGAGCGCGGCTGAGCGCGCTGCTCCGGACCGGTCCGCGAGGCAATTAAGTGACACAGTAAAAGTGCCTATTAACTATAATATTTTTACATAGCGACGCGCGAAAGCAAATAACACTGCACTGTGATGCTAATGTACTACGCACTCACATATTTTATGTACTTACAAATATAATAGTAATTTTATGGATGTTTTGATTGACATACTTTTTTGTACCTATGGAGATATTTTTTTATTCTAATATTTTTTATTTAGTACATTACGTAATTTGGATAATGGTTGATAATTATTTCCAATAATTACCTATAACGCCAATGGTTATCAAATTACAAACCCATTAGTATTACATTTTAATAGATATTGTAAATAGATAAGAACGTCGCTATATATCTACAATGTGTGATATAATAACAATAAAGATATATGAAATGTAAATTTGCAAGATAAATAATACGTAGCAAAGAAACTTACAGAAAATGTACAGGCCGCGAGTTTGTGGCAAGACAACTTGCAATCCGTCAAATGTTCATTGATGTCGAATTAATTTCTTGTAACAACATCTTTCCTCCTCAGCCCCACAGCGCGCGCGTCTTTAATATTGCATCGAGGCTTGTAAATAAAAACCCTGCTTATTTTTTAACGTTGTTTGTAACATCTCCGGCATCAGATTATTGTTGATTTGTCCAGAATGCTGGTTGGGAAAAAATATTGTCTTGTAATTCACCAACTTGTGACTCTCAAAGAGTACGTATATCTAGTGATGTGTCTAGCGACAGGTGCAACTGACCGTTTACGGCTTTGCCAACTTTTTCAACCGTCCATAGACGGCATCTGCAATATTCTGTAATGCATTGAGCCAGGGTCCAAAATGACTGTATAAAAAAATGCTTGTAAAGATGCGCCTACTCGGTTCCCATGCGTTCGGCGCGTACAGTACCTATGCTGTTTTTTTCGTTTTTTTCTCGAACTGGTCTCCAATGAGATTCTGGTTTCGCAACTCGCAATATCGATACTCGATAGTGCCGTCTCGATTTTATCGAATGTGATTGTTATATTGTGTGTCTATGTATAAGTACCTATAGATAAAATATGTGTCCGATAAAATATATGTCGATAGGCTTACCAGCTATTCCATAGTGAGATACAAATGTAACTGGTGAATCGAGGGAGTATACTGCACTCCTCTGCCTACCTCTTCGAGAATTACAAATGTGATGTATATAAAATACATTTACCCATAAGATATTATTTTACCAAAGAGTTAGTTCACCTATAAAAGCTTGATTTGCCTACAAAGGGGTAGTAAAAATACACATTGCAGCTACCTCTATTAATAAATATCTTTAAAAATATACCTATTGCAAATTAACTATTTAATCTCAGACATATTATGTAGGTAAATGTTTTGGTCAGAATAATTTATAATTTGTTGTGATATTTAGTTAATGTATACATATATGATCTATATTTAAAGGTAAATACAATTTAAATATTGTAATTATTGCATGATAAGGTTAACGTTTTATAATAAGGTATTTTTATCTTACAACTTTAACAATAAAAAAATCATTCCTATTCGCGAAATATCCGAACGGAACTCAAATCTATTTATTATATGAACATTAAATTTGTTATTATAATCTGTTCATTTAATCTGCGAGCATACATGAGCGTAATCCTGTGTCGGCCAACTGGTCGTATATTCAATGTTTAATCTTCTGCGGGATACCACATTACAACCTGAATGTCCAGTCCGACTATGAGCGACTATAACCGTAACGTTGCCATTATGGCAATTAATAATTTTATGCTACGTTGCTCCTTGACATCACCGCGACGAAGTACAGCCGTGCCGAAGACGCAATGAATACTTAAAAACTATATAAAGCGATTCGTGCTTGAGAAATGAAGCATTAATTTTAAAACCAGCCTGTTTCACGGAGCCCCTAAAGCCATTATAAAAAAATGTAAGTGCCCTCCGTGACTAGGACAGCTTCTTGTGACCTTGTCGGCGGCCATTTGCTTTTTTTCGCGCGCGTTCAATGTTGCCAGTATGACGGCGTGCGGTGCGTCCGCTTTTATTTATTTTTTTCTCTCATTTTTATAAGAGGCATCTCGTTATGCAACTTATGTTCGTTTTATTTGCAAGGAGTATATAATTAACGAATTACTTCTCTAATTAGCGATAAACAAATATTTCCGATGTTACCGTGCAATCGTCGATACGATAAGCATGTAAGTAGGATTTAACTACCTACTTCAGATAATAAAATTATCTGCACCATAATTTACCAACTATCCCACTTGTTAGTTTTATGATTATGGACATAGTTGAGTTTTCCCTATAAAAGTAACCAGTTTTACTTTTTCATGTTAAAAACACTACTTAATATTTCCTGTCATTTTAATTACAATAAAATATACTCGTAAATGCCTGTTAGTAACAGTATCAAGAATAAAACTGTTTTTCACTACTACAAAACTAAGTCAAGTCAAAAAGGACACTTTTTAGGGAAGCGTGCTATACTAAGACCTAGGCTACGTCTTGTTGACCATCTGTGCAGATGGCAGTCAAATGCGAACTTACTGCTATGAAAAAAGTTACTGATTTCATATTGCAAATTCGATAAAAGGTTACTTGCCCAACTTCTTTATCCAGTGTAATCTAATCCGTCGATTTTGGAGCAATAAACCGTATCAAACAAATATTGATAGCGGTAAGTTATTTGGCGAGGAGCATGTGACGTACGGCGTCGATATCACGGTGACGGCGCACGCTAATCTCTCGGCCCGTGAAAGCGCCACGTATGCGGGATTTAGTGACGAGTTTCGTTAGTCAAGCGTTAAGATTAACTAAATTGCTACTTATTTACGAACGAGCAATAGGTACGCTTATGTAGTTCCCACTGAAGTCAACGTTGAAAGTGTCATGGAAGTAATCTACTGCCTATAGATATGTGATTTACAACGATGGGATTAATTCGTAAGCTTTAAAGCGCCAACATTGAAATATTACAATACCATAGTTTATTCATGAAATTAAAAGAAAATGACACGAGAAGCTACATTAAACTAAAAGGTCTGTGTTAGACAGACATGCTTAAATATAGACCTAGGGAGAGATGTTAAGCGTGAGAAGTAACATAATGGTTAATTCTGTTCTAGATTAAATTAAGTTGTAGTGCAGTGACCAAATAATATGAATTATTTCATACCCCAATTTTACTATATGACATCAATATTCTTAAATTAAGCAAAGCGATCTAATGGAAATATATTTTAGAATAAAGCTTTTACTTGGTATCTTACTGGATTGTACAACGTATTCATGAAGAATAAAATATAAAACGATTCAAATAGTTTCAATTTAAATGTAGCTTTTTGTGACCGTCTGATCATAAACTAGTCAGACTGTGCTGTATGGTGGTACGCAGACTACTGATAAACTACATACTCGTACATATGTACTTTAATATATTATTATGAGTATAGCGTCACGTCACATTTCCCGTACGGCAGGCACAAGACACGAAGCGCCAAACACCCATATTTCCTTCACACCTGACGCGCTTCTTCTACTTCCTTATTTTTTTAATATATAGTTTTGGAAAATTATGGTACCTCAATTAATTGTGGTATCTGACATATTTGATGAAAATAGAATATATTATATTTACACAGATATACGTAACAACATAATATCACACCTGTAATCCTCGATGAGGTAGATAAAGGTGTGTAGTACACTCCCACGTTTCACCAGTTGCGTTTAAGTGCCACTATGTTATAAGTAGTGAGCTTATTGCCATACACCGGGCACGTATCCAGAGTCCAAGCCACCACTAGAAATTTGTGTTTAACTAGAAATTCTAGTACGAAAAATCCAATAGTACCCGACCTGGGATTTGAATAAAGGACCACTCGAGCGGCGCTCTTGCTCGTCACCATGCTACCGATGAGGTAGTCAAACTTATATAAATATTATTTTATTTACCTTGCTTTTCACTTACATTGACTTTTAAACTGCAAGTAGTAACAGGCTCTGTATATATGCATAGATCATTATCCATCAATTTACATGTATTTAATAAACTTGAACATTTTGATAACACGGCCCTTAAAGGAAACATTGAAATTAAAACAAATTATGCACGTCAAACGAGTAGGTACATTAAATGGTACGGTTGTTGGAGATATCGCGCCCGCGACCATTTCACCACCGATAAGGTATTACATTTAAAATATCCAGTCAATTTACATTATCATTTAGCACCAGTATCTAGAAATTGCTCGTACTAATAGAACTAAACGGTTATTGGATATTGAAAATAACTTTTAATGTTCTACTTTTTAGTTAAATCATAAATCTAGTCTCTTCAAGGATGGACATGAACATCCTCTCGAAGTGATTACAAAGGGTATGTGTTTAAAAGGGCAGGTTTTTATATACAATTTCGTACGCTATAGAGATCATTGTGTAGAACTCCAAAGCTTGCACGTTTCCTCACCATGTGTTTTTTCTTCGTTCCAGTGCTTAATATTGCATATAAAACCATAAAGTTCAATGACAACTTTCTCAAACCAATCTTTCTTTGAAATATTGTTAGCGCCACATTCAAGGACAGAAACCATATGCATCCGCGACGCATAGCCCCATGGGGAAGACATTTCAATTTTGCATCTTAAAACTATGGTGCTAGGAGTGTTTTTCGCATGCAGCGCAAGTGAGACTCTCCAGTCGGCAGATTGAATAAACTGCTTGACACAGTTTCGTGTTTCGGGTCAGACGGGTGCCGGTGGCCAGTAAACAAATGCCCGTTACGACATCTCGCTGCTGGAGGAAAGAGTTGACCTTTTGTTCACTTGGATTCTATTCGGGCTTATTCTAGGATTTAGGATTTCAGTTTTCTATTACTTCACTGAAACCCAATGGATTTTTAATATCTATCAATATCTTTCCATAAACAGTAATATTTGTTAAGAAAACAAACATCCTGACCTAGATTAAATACCAAATTCATATTCCAAAATCTTTGGAACCCGGAGTCGAACCCTGCATGCATAGTGGTCATTGCCATGGTCATTGCATAGCAAAACGTTATTCACGTGACTGACTGCGGACAGATATGAAAACGTTCTAAAAATAAATAAATCTATTTTATTCACGTCTAAAATTCACACAATGCTTGCCTTGAATACATAACAAATGATACATTGAGAACGGTTATTCTTTAACATTGTTACGTAATTGTTAAGTACCATTAACTTCAAAATTGTTCACGTCGGTTTGATAACGAGATTCTCAACATCACTCATGTATATTAATCCTGTTGATGGGATTTTGATGGAACCTATTGACTTTCGGATCCAGTAAACGTCTAACAAAGTTATCAGTCTAGTTTTAAGTCTTGGCTCTGGTTCACACATTGCTTACGCGATAATGTTAATATTTAGATCACAGATCGTACCAATAAATATCGCATCCGTATAATGTTGAAATTCGTGAACATAATAATTTACGTAAACAAGAAACTCAATATGTATAATCACAATTGAATGGGTTACAATAAATACAAATGTATGTTCATAAATACCCAAAATCTATTTAAGTTAAAATCCTTCACGAAATTTACTTGTGATCGATTAGCTTTAAAAATCCATACATAATGTAAGAGAGAGTGAAATCGTTGTATCTTGTATATACAAGTGTACGCAGCTTCATTATCACCGTGTCGCCGGTAGCAAGACAAAGTGTCTTACAGATCTTAAATCTGTAAAAGGCCTTACAGCCACCGTTGGCGCGATAACATCGGATCTGGCGCCATCTTGCCCCGATTAGCATGTGAAGAGCCACCACGCATTTGACAATCCACGTCGACATTGTAACGTTCACAAAGCTCTGACCTGACACCTTATCAAACACACAATGTTAATTTATCACGCCATCTGACGCTGCTGCCTCTACACGTCTCATTATTCGGTGATGTACACTCCGCGCGCGACAACTACATCCTGCCGAGGAATCGTTGTATTATCTTGAGTACAAATTACGTTATATGTATGTATGCGGACATTACTTATGTATGTATATAGGTACATATTTATATACATATGTATCTATCCGAACATAGAATAATTTATATTGTTGTCACAGGTGTTGACTCTAATTGTAGTTTTACGGAATTGCCCGCAATGAAACCTAATTCAACAATGATTCATTATCTAAATTAGAATTTAAATGAAAAAAACTAATAAAACTTATCAAAGTATACAATGAAAGTGACAAGTTCAATATTGAAAATTTAAATGCCATGTATTCAGATTCTGTAGAACACTTTTGGTACGTCAAAATAAAAATACCACCGACTAAGAAAATGCCTTGCTACGGAGAAGTGGCGAAAGAAAGACCATAGGTGTGCTTTTGCATCTTTTAAAACAAGCATTTATGTGACAATATTACAATATGCATTAATTTATTATAAACCTGAAATTACATCGCGTGGTTTAACTAATTTATAATTAGTTCTTGTATTATAATTCCCTGTACTATTATTCTTTAGCAAAGTTAAATAGTTATTTCTTGCATACATAATGTTTTCATAAATGTACTGGCTAGGTACAGTCACAATTGTAATGGTGTTAAAAAGTTGCGACTCGCGACATTGAAGGTGATGAGAAAACACATATTGTCACGCCTATTGCCTGCAAGTGTAGACAGAGACTAAGGATTTCTACAACCTACAATCTGAACTGTCTCCGAATTTATCGAAGTATTCAAGTATTCAAGACCATAAAATTCCTTGCAAATATGATAAGAAGTCAAACACAACCACATGAGGAAATTGAACCAGATCAATACTTAAAGTACACAATGGATTACAGAACACAATAGAATTCAAGCGTCTTACTTTAAGAAAAACATTGCGAAAAACCAAAAAAAATACCTCAGAAATTACTTGAACAAATACAATTGTTTACAAGAGAAAAACAAACCAAAGATGTTGATCGAAAAATACAAGTTAGGTTTAATTGTGATCGGTTAAACTCAAGGGAGTAAGGCAATACATTGTTTCCTCAATATCAATCAATATTTACTGGGTGGTTGGGGTTTAATGTGCCTTACAAATTTTATTCGATATTGTCAACTCAAATAAAATCAATGGAAACATTGCCTCCCTTACAATATTATTAGTTAATAAAAAAGTATAATTCTTCTACTACAGGCGTTTGACATTCCCATCAGCCAGTATCTGACCTATTTGGTAAAGATATGAATCTCATCTCTCTTGGCTCCTGTGTCTATCAACATTCGCATTGGACATTTATTTTGTTAATCTTTTATCAACTATTATTTCTTCATTGCCGAAGAATTGGAGCATGCCCTTATTCATTTTTAAACCAACATTTTTTGCACCTGTATTAGAATATATTAATCACGTGAATTTACTGACTCATTGATCGAGTGGTTGCATGTACAACTGCTAATCGAGAGATCCTGGGTTCAAATCCCGAGTCGAGTTGGCTTATAGTCCGGATGTGTGCCCCGTGTACGGCAACAGGCTCACCCTCTAATCAACGGTGCCTGGTGGCAGTGCTAAGGTACTACGTTATTCCCATGTATTACACTTCTCTGTCTACCTGTTAGGAGATTCACAAGCATGATGTTACGTTTATGAATTAATAAATAATATTATAATAATACAATTTGCTACATAATACATTTTAAATCTCTCACGAAAATAAGTACACCTTACTCGTTTGCGGCAGATAACAGTTAATAAATGACGGAATGTATTATTAAAGACAATAAATACCATGAAAAATATTGATAAAAATGTGCTTCTGAGTTGAAAAGAATTTAGAATATGTTCCAAATTTGTGAAGATATTGGAAATTTACAGCAAATTGTATGCCCATAAATGCTTTATTACATTTTTAAAAACATCGTTTATTTACAAGTCATAATAGACAGAATTAGATGACTAAATCACAGTCAAGAATTGGCTGATATGGGTTGGCCTTGAAACTTTAAATTTGATA
Source organism: Jemadia pseudognetus (assembly GCA_018244755.1). Classification (NCBI taxonomy): domain Eukaryota; kingdom Metazoa; phylum Arthropoda; class Insecta; order Lepidoptera; family Hesperiidae; genus Jemadia; species Jemadia pseudognetus. Next base: position 10,831 of record DWTO01003699.1, read on the forward strand.
TCGAAACACAAAATTGATAGTGTAAATAATTTTAAAAATCTATGGTTAACTGTTTTTCGAGTACTCGTAAAAACGTGAGTAATTTTACATACCGAATATGCAGTACAACTTTATTACTATTATTTTATAAATTCTGGCTAGATACCATATGGGGTAGGCCGAAAGAAACGAGTGTCAGATATCACTACTCTTACAGACAGACTGACTGACTCACATGCTTCGTCTATTTACATCACTGCATGCACGCAAGCGGGTTCGAGACTTGTACGTCTCTCTTCAACTCACGCAGAAAACAGACATGTGCAAAACACTAACATTATTATTACTATTGATCGATACTTACCAAGTTACGAACCTCGATTGAAATTTATTAAATCGCTTGTTTGTAGTACTCAGGGGATAGGGAAATTGGATTCTTTGCCAACACTAGTCAGAACATTTTAAAACCTAAGATATCCCATAATGCACGGCATATCGTGGAAGTGTCTGAATATTTCATGGCGCATCACGACAGCTCCTTAACCTAGCCGTCCTTTAGTCTCCTTTATATATATTCTGTATGTTTTTCTTAGGAACCACATTTTGTAAGATAGTAGAGATGTCTTGGGATTCCTTATACATGGCCTCTGACTCCATACTATAACGACCTGCATCCACTATATGATTACGAGAAAAATCTTCCTATATTAGAGAAGTCCGTGTCGGGCGGATTAAGAATATATTCTCCGACCCAATGTCGGGGTACAGGCTGCCGTAAGCAGCGGCTAGACCCGACGCTAGAAGATCACTGTATGGCGCGATCTGCCCAGGCACAGCCATAAATGCCGTGGCCAAATATGGCCAGCAGCATGTTAAGGATGTATATAACCAGGAGAGGCCTGTGTCTAGCAGTGGCCTGCGAAAGGTTGATAATGATAATTAGAGAAGGCCTGCCTCCAGCAGTGGGCTGAGTCTCCTGTTGATAGTGATGAATGTTGTTCTTATTATAGTAACCAGATAACTGAAAACGTCATCTACAGCCCGTTTCCGTCCACTGCTGGACATGGACCGACCACTCATGGTCTCAACTCCATAAATTTTGGGCCAACGGTTATCGTCATCATCACTTTCATGATTATCGCTCAAATACTGTGGGTGGGAATTAAACCCACAACTTACATAACAACAGTCAAGGGAGAGATCTCAGTGACCCTACGCTGACCTTAGCAGGTAGTGATCCGCTGAATCAATATGCATATCGAATTAATGCCAAATAATTAAGTCAAGAAAGTAGGTATTAGCATAGAAAAAATATTGGAAGCAAAATGTGTATGTAAATTTCAACTCACAAATAGACGAACACAAACACAATAACTTACAATTATTAGCTAATTTATAGGTATTATTAAAATTTACGTAACATCACGCCTGTTATCCCCGAAGAGGTAGGCAGAGGAGTGTAGAACACTCCCACAATTCACCAGTTA
>DWTO01003700.1:0-12293 GCA_018244755.1 Jemadia pseudognetus
AAAGGCTCTGACAAGAGTGGCAAAGAATCTAAGCAGCCATTGGTACGCACCAACACATATATACATAGCACCCCAAAGCAATGAAAGAGGAAGAAACATGTCAGGTCTCTAAGTACAGTAATATTTGACACTCAGTGTTCTCAGCTTACCCTGTAAGAGATCTGGTGTAATTACATAATTATTATTATTAATATCGCTACTCGCTCCCGGTTCTCTCTGAGACAAGTTATTCAGGTAAGTTGGAGTCGGGTTCTTAATGAGACAAATAAAAATATCTCTCGTAATTGCCAATCCCAAAGGAGATTACTTTTCCTATAATTTAGATTTATTCATGAAGGTTTAAGGAATATTGGAAAGCATTTTTAATAACAAAGCTGAATAATATTTTATACGAATAAGCTATATTGTCTTAAAAATGTTCGCATAAAAATAGTAAAAATTCAATGTTTCTAATGGGAACATTAAGATAGGCACATCAATGGTGCCAGTATAATAAATTTGGGGAAAAATTAAAATTGTTTTAATTCAAAACAGTTTTCGATTTAATCGTGTGACCGAATAATGATAATTTGAGAACAACTTCGGTACGGCTACCTGATCGTCTGAATCTAGGTAAGTCGTAAATGATATAAACTACGAAAATGTTATATAGACAATTTGATATCCAGACACAAAAATAACACTAACCTCCACTAACAAACATTCATCCTGGCTGGTAATCGAATCTGCAACTGCCGTCCTCGCGTGTTACTGTTATTAATTAATAATCTTTACAAAATAAGAGAACGAGGATATCAACAATCTCCACTCATAATTTGTTCAAGAAAATGTAATCCCGTCCAGTAGAGTGCACCACCGCGCCACTGAGACGCTGCAACACAAACCGGGATCATATGCGCTTAATTAACTTGTAATACTAGTATTTTAAAATTACAATCACATTTTATAAAAAAAAATAGTCAATCGATTACATTCGGCGGTAAAAGAGATGTGACTCGGGATGTTGTGAGTTTGCCTAGCTAATGCCTATTCACTGTTGGTTTAAATAATCAACAGTCGAAACGAATTAGCGAAACGCTTCGTCTTGCTTGAATATATTATTACGATGCTATTTTATATTTTACGATTTACAGATGAATGAATAAATGAGCCATGAACGTAGAAGAAGCGCGGCAGGTCTGCGAGGAAAGAGACTTGGTGCTGTCTACTTACCCCATGAGGAACCTGTCGTAACATGTAATAACATAAATTATACACATTTTATTTAATATGCGTTCGGAATAAAAACAATGGTTTTCTAATAAATTTTGCAGTCAGATTTTTCTCTGATGAGAGTAGCACATGTCGCAAATGACTTCTACCTCTGATAGACTTCTGCACGATTTTCTTAACCCTTCATATTAGTGTTTGAAGTACGAAGTAATCCTACACTATGTAATCTTGTGGTTGTCTGATTTGATCACAAAGCTAAATAAACATGTACAAGCAGGATGTCCGGCCAGAATCAAATTGCGTGCGACGTTTAGTACGCGGTCTAATGGCTTACAATTCAGCCACCTATTCCGGGGGTTTTGGATTCAAATGTTTTAACGCACCTCTTGAATTTTTAATTAAGATCTTACATTGCGTTTTAAGATCAAATATTACTGTTTGTAAACGCTTGTAAATCTATACATCTTGATTTTCTGCATAATATTTCTCCCTCCTAGTAAACAACGACTTTAATTGTTATCAGTCTGAGAGGAGAGTCATGTCCAACAGTGGTATGATAAAAGGGTTATTGATGAACAAGTGTGCAATGCGGGTCAGTGCGAAAAATTTGGTTCGAAATTTAGAATTTCCTTTTATCAGATAAAATAACGGCCATTATATATATTTATTTAGCTCTTGCGTCAAATAAATCGAGCTGGAACGCGTTATGCGTGGGCGGGGTACCATCGATGTGGCTCATAAAACGTTCTCAAAGCACGCTACACCCTGCTTAATTAGGGGTAGCGAAGTTAATGTCTGCATTAATTACCTCCGTACAATGGCCAGGGGTACGGTAGGTAGCACAATGCCCAACGCGATATATGACACAGAAAAATAATACAGTATCCCCCACGTCTCCAAGTCTGTTCGGTTTTATAATGAAAATACATAATCGGGTTGCCAAATGAGTTTCACTGTAAGTGTGAATGTTAGAGTTTGAATGTAAGTTGCCAATTAAGTTTGAATGAGCGTTGCCAACTCATTTTAAATGTAAGTATGTACAAACTAATTTCAACGAATTACTCAAACGATGATGTGTAAATAAACTAGCGAATTAAGAAATGCAATAAATAGATTTGTTTAGAAAATTTGGCGTATGAGTATTTATTGGTCTTATAAACTTCTATCTAGGGATTTTTAAAGGTAAGGTGAACAGGCGTATAATATACAAGCCGCCTACACTCTACCGTACAACGTCGCTTCCATCAGTCGTGATGTAGCCAAATGCTAGCCCATACAAATCAAATTAATTTTCGACAGGAACTCTTCAAAGCTCCAAGCTTCGAAGCGCTATTTCATTTACCATCAACGTCAGAGAATAAGGCGATAACAGTAAACGTAATGTGTGAAATACAATGAATAAATACTTCGAAAGATATTGTGATTCATTAATGTACATAAACAAAATTAACTCGGCCGCTCGCTACGGGACTGATTACCGTCAGCCGGCCTCGTAAAGCGCTCACCGGGCAGCCACCGCCTGCTTTATGGCGGCTCACGCCATTGTTATCACAATTAATTATCTTTGAATGCCTGTAATATTATCTTAAACTAGAACAGTATATTGATTTTCTCATGTTAGTTTAAGGTTAGGATGTTTAAAGATATTAAGAATGTTTTCCAAGTTCATCGCATAAAGAGCTACATTATATAACGTACCTTTTCAAATTTGATAACATTTCCAACTTAAAATGCTTAGATAATAAGCGTTGAATGCGCTTGGCACGCTCCCAAGGGAGCAGCGTGAAAAATGTTTAGCGCACTTTTAATCCTTAACCAAACAAGGGAACATCTTTATCCAATACTAACTCCGTGCCAAGGAAGGTTTTAAGTAAATAAAGTAAGCGCTGAAATAATGTGGTAGTTACAGTAATGAAGTCAGATGGCTGAGTAAATCGGGCAGCTTTTTTAATTAAATTATAGACAGCTAACTGGTTATTACTGACACAACAGGTAAGGTAATATTATGTACACACGATAAATGTAATCGATGGTCCTATCGCTATAAATAAAAAAACGTTTCATTACAGCTAAGCTACAAAATAATAAAACAAGACATTGCGAGCACAGATAATAGAAAAAGTAGGTACGCATTCGAGAATAAAATAACTTACGAGTACCTTAAGAACAGTAGTACAGGTAAACATAATTATTTAGATGTCATGTTTTATTCTATTTTCAAGCTAGAAAGTTGCCTTAACGCTACGGCACATTTTATTACCAGATCTTAGGTGCATTTCTTTTAAAAGGCAATGATTCGACTTGTCGGATTAAATAAAACGAGATATTTGTTATTACGGTACCTACGGACCTGTACAATTTTTAAATTTCAGGTTTTGAAAAATTGTATTATATTTGTAAGAGCGTAAACAATTCCAAATAATAATTTGACCCTCAAAAGGTCCGCTGAAAATCTTAGTTGAATAAGAACATTACTTGAAATAATAGCGTGTGACACTGAATCAAAAAGTCCAAAAATGTATAAATTTGTAGGTAGAAAAGGTAAGTTGTAATCATACCTGCAAAAGTTGGCGTTTCCATGTTTGCATGCTTTGGTAAGTATATCACGAAATAATTCGTATAGGGCCTTAATATACGAGTAAGTTATAAACAGTTCATAAACTTTACCTAACAATCAGTATTTACACGAAGCCACATCGTAGCCGTAAGGTGAACTCCATTCAAGTTAGCCGTAATTGCAAAGACACCAACCATGTCAAATGGATTCGTAGTCATCTTAAATTATGGGCACAATTATGGTTTCTAATTTCAATGTTACCTACCAACAAAACTTTTAGGAAAATAAATTATTTGTGCATATATAACATATATTATAAATTACGGTATGTTTTATCACCTTTGTTTACATCCTATCTGAAGTCTTTCGCCATGAATTCTAGCTGATCGTGCGGCGGGTTCTTGGCAGAAACTCTAGATATTAAGAAAGTTTAATCGTTTAATTTGCAATGATGTTTTGCTAAATGATCCGTTGATCAAAATACACAGTAACAATATAAAAAAAAACATAATTACGCAGCAACAAACGCCAGAGCCTCTGGCTCACACTTTGACCTACTTAACTAATTGGTGCAACATGATAGTCATTTCTCCATTGTCTGAAGGCAAGGCGACCCTTGGTTGAGCCTTGTTTTACTGCGGTTTTTGGCATCATTATACGGCGTGGAAAATATTTTTGTGCACGATTTACGTGAGTTAAATGCCTGTTAATTTTCGTGCGAAATGTTTTATGTTGTGTATTTTTAATATGTACCTTGAATAACTTGGAATTAATGGAAAAATGGCGAGTATCTTCTTATTTATGGATATCGTCTATGCATAAGTAGGACCGGAATCTGTGAATTCGGGCACCGTAAATGTAAATAAGAAATTATTGGCATTCTAAGGGAATGTGTAAATCTTTTGATATTTCTAAGAAGTAACATCACGCCTGTAATTCCTGAAGAAGTAGACAGAGGAATGTAGTACACTCCCATGTTTCACTAGTTACGTTTACGTCGCAATATCGAATAGGTGGGGAGCCTATTGCCATGCACCGGGCGCATTGACAGACTCCGAGCCACTATTAGAAAGTCCAAATTATAAAAATCTAGTAGTGCCCGAGCCAGCATTTCATGCCAGGATCTCCCGATTGACAGTCGCGCCTGTAACCAACACGACCAACGAGACAGTCATTTCTGAGAAGTAACATAAAATAATTATGACTTTATTTTGTGGGTAGATTGTACTTCTAATAAGAGAACAAGAATACAAGCTAAGTCATAATATCATAATAAAGGTAGGTGAAGTGTAGGAAGCTCTCCTGTTCTATTACTTACGAAATGAAAATAATAATTATCTATAATATAAATGCCGTATTAAAGCTACTTATGCAATAGACACGTCTATTGCGTTATGGATTTTCAAGAAAATCATGATGCAAGAAAATTTATTACCGCCATTGAACAACTTGACAAGCGACGTCGTTAAGGGTAGAAAATTGAATAATGCTAATATAATTCATTTACTATCGAAGCAGGTGCAACGCTCATTTTGCAGTTATCTACTCCATAAAAACCGCCATACCTTCATAGCCTTGCAGAATACTTTGTGAAATATGGTATATGGTGTATTATAAAAACTCTTGAATTACGGATCCATGAAATTTTTATAAGGAATGATCATGACTGATTTACGATAAATGTTATTATCACCGTTTCATTGGTCGTGTTGATTCCAAACGCTACTGCAGATCGAGAGGTTCTGATTTCAAATCCTATGGGGACTATATTTTTAATTTAGATTTTTTATTCACCACCACTCACCATTTATTCCATAGTGGCACGTAAACGTAACTGGTGCAACGTGGCAGTGTGCTACACTCCCCTACCTATATTTTGGGGGTGACAAGCGTAATGTTACATTTACGTTATTATTTCATACTATAAATAAAAATTCTTTTATAAGAGACATTATTAGAAAGAAATAACATTACTACATATGTATCCGTGTAAAATACATATTTCTGTTCGTTTCGACCTTTTCAACATATTGATAACTCGATCGCCACACCGAGGGCTGTGGTTTCAATTCCCAACTGGGAAGCTATCTTTATGATGAATTACAGTAGTTGTGTTAGCCCTAGTATTTCGGGTTTATTTTTGGGTTTGTTGAAACCGATGTCGGTGAGTCTCCTGATCCTCTGTGGCCATGGTACATCTATTGTCCACCGGTCATTGGATCTATAATTGTCGTTGCTGCTAGAGCGGGCTGTTTCAATGGATAACTGGATCCTTAAGAACTTCTAGCATACGCACGTAAATACCAGTTTATGAAAACATTTTATCAAGTCTAAATATTAAGTGTTACTTTGTTAATAAACTGATTTTTTCTTGTACGTACTTGCGCGAATATGTGTTTGCGTGTATGCGTGTATGCGTGTACGTGTGGGTAAATAAGTATGTATTTGTTATCTGTTAATTGTTGCTACTACTGAGTTACGTCTATTCAACATTTAAAAAGAGCAGCCACAGGTCCACCAACTCTACTGCGAATAATAATGAACTTAAGTCTCTATATCAATAGCATTTATATTTAAGTAAGAGCGGAAGTTAAGAAACGACGTATGTGCATTGCACGATTACGAAAAACGAATATAAAATTTAACTTTATGCACTACTACATAAAGATTATTCCGCGTGACTTCGAAATGAAATGGCTATGCAATAAAATGGCCAGCCGAAAGACATATAACGTAGTACATTCAAATTGTTCGATTTTCAATGCGATATTCGCTGCACCCGCAATCTGTAATACACATAAAAGCGATTAAATCCGCTTGCAGCGCTAACTGAGAGTGCTTGTGATTTGTAATAACAGAGCGAAAATTAATGGTAATCGATCTCTCGCGCGTTGTTTAGCTGGAGTTTCAAAGTTTATACGCTTCTGTGGCTTTATTATTAGTTTTATATATTTCACGATCGTATGTAGTGATTTTAATTACGTTGATCAATGCTAGTGGTTGGATGGTAACGTGAATGGTGTCAAATCGATAATGTACAAGAATAAAACGCACAAATATAGAGGCACTGTATGATAACTTATATATAGAAACGATTATAGTTAGTAAGAAAAGTCAGATGCGGTGATAACGTCTCAAATTAATAGATTATAGTATACAATATACCATGTAGAACGATGCAGCAAAAATTTGCTGTGATGAGAATTAACGTCCTCCTCTTATACGGCTTTGGGTTTGACGTTTCGGTTTCTTCATTTATACATTTCATTAAAAATTCTCTTCTGTCAGTCATACAGTCATGTCACCGTCATCTAGGCATCATTTCAGCTCAGTGGTATACCCCATTCGCGTCTCAAAGGCGCTCTTTCAGCAACGCCCTTTCATGGAGTCAACAGCCTCCTGCGGCTTCCAAGGGATCTTGTGCGCAACTAATGTATCTTTTTATCTCGAAAGACTCCATTCACTAAGGCCACTCTTTTGAAGTTTACCAACGGTATGCTTGGTTCTTTGATTCTCTGACTACCCTGTGACGGACCGATGGCGTGATGATATTATAATATTTTATTACTAAGCAATAGTGTTACTGAAGTTTGTAGGATTTAAGCACAAGTAATACATTTTTGTTTAATTTTATAAAAAGGTGCCATTGTTCTTCCCAGCAGAGCCGGAGTAAACCCCACTTACATTTTGTTTACGATTGCCCAGATTAGGGTGGTCTGCGACTAGTCGTAACCAAAGCGTTTTATGTCTTTTTTAGCTACGTTTTGTAAAACATTTGTTTTGCTTCCAGCAATAACTTTCATTTTGGTAATGTGGAAAATTACCGGTCAGTTTTAGAGATTGACTATAAAGTGCCAATAACCTACATATTGCATATAATATTTATATAACTTCAAAGTATTATACTACAGTGTACCTGCGCGAGTTTCATGATCCTCAGTTTGTATGTATGAGTTTACTTCAAATATACTTTAAAAAGTACACGTTACACAATGATGATCTTGATCGATGCGGGAGCCAAGGAAGACAAGACTCATCTATCTTGATCAAGTAAATCAGTACTGACTGATGGAGGAGGCAGAAGTCTTCGAAACAGCCGCGCGTGTATAAAGGGATGAGTGTGTGTGGGTGCGTGCGAGAGTGCGTGCGAGAGGGCGTGCGTGGGTGCGTGTGCCTACCTGCCTACTTTTAATTACCAATCTGATAAGTAAAGCTTGGGGCAGTGGTCTCTTTAACCGATGACGTATTTATAAGTTACGCTCTTCTACCATTTTGAGTTATTCTCCAGGCCTCATCATATATGGCCGTCAAATGTAGTATGTATAATATAATAGCTAAAGACTATGATTACAACTATGGTAATTATCACGTTGTTAATTTTCCACGTACACGGTTCGATTGTCGAATAGAGCTAGCATTTCAATAAACAATTTAAATACCAGTTCAATCAATGGCACCCACCATAAACGATAGAAGAAAGTAGCGTTAGGAAGTCTCGTTCGTTGTGCCCTTTTGTTCGCAAGACTTAAAACTGTTTTTCCTCATACAATCAAGTTGAATGTAGCGAGTTACATTTTGTTTACGACTACATAGTCAAGGAGTCGTAACTGTGCACCTTTTTATGTCCTCCTCAGCATCTTCGGGCAAAAAATACGACATAACCTTTTCGCAAACATCACGTTTCGCCATTCATAGTTTAATAAAACATACAGTACATATGGCGGTACAGGATACGAAGCGACTGTTAATCCATCTCGTATTATTGAAAAACACCCAACATATCTCCTTCGGCATACGGGGTTTTAGAGGTAAGGCTAGTCGATGACCAAGTACGATGACGTTTAGGGGGACCTGTATTCACTTAATCTGATCTCAGTTCGAGCTCGATTTTCAGCTCTTCATATCCAAGCCTGCCAGCCTAAGACCTGAAAGCCAACTTACGCTTCTTTTTTCATATCAAATTTGAAAAATAGTATACAGACGGGTAATACTTTATAATGCAAAGAAAATCAACATTTTCCTTTCTGAAACATGAGATATACAGCACACTGCGGACACGAGGCAAGAACCTGGGGACTGAAACTGGTAACAATAAACGAGTGCTCGCAATTTTTGCAAAATGCGAAATCACATATTGGACCGCTGTATGCACTTAAGCAACGTAACATTGCATTCATGTATACAAGGAATTGTAGCCCGAAAGAGACGAAGCCATCGGATTGACGAGTACGAGTGTGTATTTGTGTAAAACTTCTAAACATAATCTATGAACTAACACTCGAGAAAAAATCTTATTCCATCAACGAGGCAGTTATATGTAATAAGTATTAGGTACAAACACCATGCATTTAATTGAATAAAATATTGTTTTCGCTCATAGTGTCACTGTCACGTACATACTAGTGTATTGTCAATTAGTAGCACAAGGGAAAGATTTACAGAATTGTACTTTTTGATATAATAACTTCAATAACGTTCATATTTGAAATCGTATAAAGTTATGGCTGTACTTCCATCACTACTAGACCACTAATCTATAGTAATATAACATGCAGATTTTATCACCTCAATTAAATGGTATGGAGTAAAAAACGTTGTATGCCATATGTAATACGTACGTAAGATCACGCTTATTATCCACGAAGATTTAGGCAGAGGAGTGCAGTACACTCCCACGTTTCACCAGTTACGTCTACGTCCTACTATGGAATAGATGGTGCGCCATACACCGGGAACATTTCTCATTTGTAACTCATACTAGAATAATTTAGTGTGTGTGTGTAGGTATATTACGAAAATTTATACATATTTTTATGTCTGTCATCATTGTGTGTAACTATTATTATTTGTATAAGTTTTAACGTAAGATATAAAGCTTTATTTGTGTCCTTGTAAAGCTTTATTTATACTTCAGAAACTAATCGAAACTATAAAAGTTAAATTGAAAGTATTACAAGAGTTACGATGAAACAAAACTAAATACTACAATGTTAGAAAAATGTTTCCCATTTCTTAAAAGAAAATTTTGTTGATTCTACTTTACTTTATGACACAAACAAAGTAACCACAATGATTTTTGGTCTAATAGTGTGACACACTATGGACTTAACCCTTCTAAATCTAATAGCATTTTTCTAACTGTGGCTGATAATGGAATGGTAAATAGGTTGATGATGAATATAATAAATTTCTGTAAGAAAATACAAACAATCTATAGTACAATATGGTTTGACATATCATTTAGAAGTAGTCCGCCTAATACCAGAGCGGTTTCAGTTCTTCCCTGAGCTCTCCGACCGAGGGCGCGACCTCGCAAGTTAAGCCGTTTAGACGCCAAACTTGTGTAACGACACTCGCGATACCACAAGAGATAACACACGAGTTTATACATTATTCTATAACTAAACACATCATTTATAAGCTTTGAAAAAGTAAGTCACATTCGGCGCGAATCGTCACCACGAGCCCAGCGACTCCACTGTATATGAAACAGATTTTAATTAAATACATACGATTTGCTTCTAATATCTCATGCTGCTTTAATGGGTAAGCGAGGGTAATTTAATTATAGAGAACATACATTATAATACCTGTTTTTTAAACATATCATTGCAGCACTCCCGCATAGCCACGCAAACAATAATATACATACACACAGCTCACAAACACATTCACAAGTACACACAAAACATACGAGTAAGTTATATATTTTTGGAACCCTTTATTTTTGTTCATCTTAATAAATAACTTGTCATATTGCTGGGTATAATTCCAGGCGCCACCTACAAGAAATTTCACTTTACAGTATTGTTCATTATAATACTGCCATTAGACCAAGCAAAAGAACAGGGGGTGCGTCTGCTCCCACAACTACAACTAATGTAGTCAAACTCAACCTTACCTCATCTTCCAGTCGCATACGCGACTTTGACAAACTTATGTTTAAAAGTTTAATGCAAATGCATCATCTTTGCGGTTTGGCGGCGCTAAGTAACTTGCATAGTTTTGTCGCAGTAAGGAGTACAAGAAAGGTGGTAACACACGAAATGTTTCAAGCAATAAGAACGGTTTATGTAGGACTGTTCTAAGATAGAACTTCAGACCTGTCGAGATAGGACAATTTTTCCAACACATGTCAATAAGCTAAACTGATCGCTTAAAATTATTAACATTTATGTGCCTATTGTGAGTTCTATAGATTGTAAACATTACGGTGTTAGAGTCTCAAGGGAATGGGCCGAAGTTTTTGGTTTCCCGTCGAGAGCGCTAAAATGTTCGTAGTACTTTGACAACTTAATTCTACGGACTTTTGTTTACTTATAAACTGTCAGTTAATTAGGATAAACTTTTAAGTATTTTTTATAATAGGCGAAGTATGATTGTTATGAATGTACGTATACAGTCATGTATATTTATTTATTAGCGAATGATTACAGGAACGGACCTACCTAACCTTAAATATGCAATTAGCACGGAATTCTACAGTTAATCTGAATTAAAACAATTGTATTTAAGTTAACAAATATTCTGATAGGCTCACCACCTATTCCATAATGGGACGTAAACGTAACCGGTGACACGAGGGAGTGTTCTACATTCCTCTGTTTACCTCTTCAGGGATTACAGGCGTGAAGTTACGTTTACGTTTTAAATATTCTGATACCTCGGAATTGAATCCGATCTTTTCAGTACAAATTATAGCATATTTCAGGATGGTTTTTATTTTGAAGCGATAAATATCTACCATAACCGATGCTATGGTAATATTGATGGGTTATTATATTTTTTGGAAACATTGGTTGGTTATAAGAGTTTGTTTTATTTATAAATTGTCAAGAGATATACGTCGCCATTTGTCTTTGCCCTCTAAATTCGTAAAAGTTGAAATAAAGTTAACGGACAGAAGGAGGACTTTCAAAGTGAATATCCGGCCTGAAAGTTATCTAGCGTCTACGCTTGACGTAGCAGTCTCGTAGCAAGCTCGTAGCAACTTCATAACTGTCTACGAGCAGCGTGGCACAAGTCTGTGACGTCTTAAAATATCAGCCCAATTTACAAAGATCTCTCAAGCAAGGCGTAATATTAAAAGAATAAATTTCAATAATAACTTAAGATTAAAACCTATGTAATAAGTAAATACAAAATACAGTTTATTCAATTATAAAATGTAAATAATATTGTCGAATTCGAGTTTTTAGGAAATACTTCATAAAGCATAAAATTGGCAATACCTCATTTATGCAAAGTATAATTGAAAGATACGAACTGCGGTATAACAGTAATTAAAATATATTTTATTAATAAAACATCGTGGGTGTGAATACATTCCTCTGCCTACCTCTTCAGGGATTACAGGCGTGATTTTGAGTTTTTGGATAAAGAGTATTATTAATATTTAATAATATTTGAAAAATATAACAACCTTTCAAAGTAACACAATTATTATTAAATGAGAAAGGGCATGCTCCGATGGTTCGGACATGTTGAGAGAATGGCTGATGAAAGAATGACGAAGCAGATATAC
>DWTO01003701.1:0-12293 GCA_018244755.1 Jemadia pseudognetus
CTTACATGGCCAAAACCCTATCGCTGAGTCCAACCGCGCGGCAGGAGCCGCGAGGCGATCCTGACGCGGCTGCGCGCGGCGGGCGTGTGCGAGCCGGCGCGCTACATCTCGTTCCACGGGCTGCGCACGCACGCGCGGCTGGAGGGCGAGCCCGTCACCGAGCTCGTGTACGTGCACTCCAAGCTGCTCATCGCCGACGACCGCAGCGTCATCTGCGGCAGCGCCAACATCAACGACCGCTCCATGATCGGCAAGCGCGACTCCGAGATCGCCGTGCTATTGCAGGTGCTCGCTCGCGCGCAAGCAAGCAAGTAGCAGTCGTACGGACTGCACGCTAGATGTTCTCCGCCTACCCCATAATGAACGATATCATATAATAATGATAAAAACTTCCAATATGTAAAGCTCCCGACGGTTGCGGGATCGCTAATAGGAGTCAATACGAATAATGAAACGATAAACTTTATTGTACACATCTTCCTCTCGCAGGATGAACAGTTCGACGATGGGGTAATGAACGGCAAGCCGTTCCCGTGCGGGCGCGTCGCCGGCGCGCTGCGCAAGAGGCTGTTCCGCGAGCACCTGGGGCTCATAGACGAGGATCTGCAGAGGGTGGGCATCAACATTGACGACCCCTGCTGCGATTACTTCTACAATAACGTGTGGAAAGCCACATCCAAGAGAAATACAGATATCTATGAAGAGGTAGGTGTATACTTTTTCTGTTCTAACAGTACTACATCACGGGACTCTAGTGTGACTATCAAAACTGGTTAGTGTAAAGCTGGATCTCTACTAGGGAAAAGCAATGCCGTTGTACAACATATGTTGTATGGTTTTTTCTATTGATGGTTTTTTGTGTACAAAATTGTTAAATAAATAAAGTTAAGAAACTGGGTGATGATCCGGATCTTATATATTTTCAGGTGTTCCATAGTATTCCAACAGATGCAGTTCATACCTTTGCTGAGCTAAAGAAATATCAGGAAGAACACTCTGAAACCTTGTGGCACAAGGACCCAGCGTTAGCAAATAGAAAAATAGATCTTATTCAAGGCTATGTGGTTGATATGCCATTGGATTTCCTCTGTAACGAAGTCCTAACGCCTAGAAATGCGTCTGTTGAAGGTATGCTGCCCACTGCATTATGGACGTAATAGTATATGAATGCCAACATTAAATTTAAGATATAACAGTTCCAATGTCCTTACTTCATAGAAGTGTAATATAATATTTCTTTAAAACCTTTTAATAACTTACTACTTAATGGTGCTTTATTATTATTAATTAAAATGTTGAAGTGCCTGTATATACTTGCATAGAATACTTAAAACTTTTTTAAGCAATACAGTTGTGTAAAAAATGTTAAAAAAAAACTTTAATTCTTTACTGAAACAGTATGGTGTGAGAAATTATTAATGAGATTAAAATAAAGATTTTTAACATATACTATTAATGTGTAATGCAATATCTAAGAATTTTTATTAAGAGAACGATCTTGTTTTATCATTTTATTTTTAGTGATCATAGTAGGTTAATTAAATTTTTATAATTGCTATTTAATATGTTAGAAGTATGAATTTCCATTAAATTAATGTGATATTATATGAAAATCACAATTTTCGTGTTTGAAAAGCTGCTTCATGAAGTTTTAGAAATTAGTGAAGTGTGTATAAACTTGACAACTGATATATTTTATAAGAAATAACTGAACTTATAAATGTGTGTAGCCGTAAAATGTGCTTAAGCTGGTGCCCATGATTCAAGATGTGGTCAATGCAATAGACTGAAACAGAACCTTCATGCGAATCAATAATCTATACCATAGTATTGCATAAAATTGTAATATAACATGGAATGTTAATATTTCAGAGCACATTTCATTATTCATTCAGTTACAGTATTGTTTTTACTAACAAGCCATGAACAAAGTATTAATGATTTAATGACATAGTTGTTATTTAAATATTCCAATATTTACTTACATATAGACAATATAACATTTTCTATTTTAATAATTCCTGCCTTACAGCGATAACATTTTATTTTTAGTCACTTATGTGGATTCTTTATGAGTATAATTTATTTGTAGCACAACTCTAACTAAAGTATCACCAATCAGAAAATATTATTTTGCACACTATCAAGGGGTTGCGGTTTACTTGTTATATTTACTATCAAAGATCTTAACAAAAATTTATTCACTCGATTTATGCTCAACCAACAACTGTCTCATTACTAGAGTAATTATAAACGCAACCGCAATCTAGAGATGCAGGGTTCAATGCCTTCAACATGGGAGTGTACTACTCTCCTCTGCCTATCTCATGGGGGATTACAAGCGTGATATTGCGTTTTTTACGTTATTCACTTATTAAGGAAGATTTACCTGATAATAATACAGTGTTGACACCAGAAGGTTAGTGTGGGTAACTGAGATGGATGGGTAGGGGTATCCAATACATTTGTAACCCAGAGAAGACCACATTTATATAAGCATAAATCTGAACCCCTTAAAGTTTCTGACTACAAAATATTATATTACACATGTACTAAACACACATGTGTCCCATATAACAGTGAATGTGCCTATTGACATACACCAGACATTAATCCCGGCTCTGAGCTACTATGGGAAATTTCAAGTTTGAAAAACTTGATAGTACAGAGCCAGGCCAGTGTATGGAAAGACCTCTTGTTCGGCAGTCACATTTGTAACCACTAAACCTACACTGGGAGGTAAATGTCAAGTAAGTTTGTTCACAACAGTTAGCACTTAATATTACTCAGAAATGTTTGCTACTTCTATTAGGTAAAAATATTTATACATATGCAATTGAGGACAATCAGCTGTGTGATTTGCCTCATAGATCTAGTTCCTCATCATTTTGTATGTGCATAAATAAACAAATTGTTTTACTTCTCCTGTTATACAAGGTCAATTATAAAATCATTCTTTATTTTCACTATTAATGGTTATATATTGGATATATTCCATTAAACTTGACTGTATATACTTTAAGGTTGATTTATATGCAAATTAATAATTACGGTATATATATATTTTTACTTATGATGAATGTGGAAGAGGCACGGCGGGTATGTAAGGATAGAGCTATTTGGCACTCGGTGCTATCTGCCTACCCCGCAAGGGACCTGGCGTAAGGATATGTATGTATGTAGGAGTTAAGTGGATGCAATTATTTTATTTTGTATAATTTATTAATTTTTTATTTTGAGTATATAGTCAACATTAACTAATCTATGTAAACTATCTAAACCAACTTTGAAGCAGTGATCACCTAGTGGTTTGAAAGTCGACCTCTCACTCTGGGAGTGGGTCCAAACCCTAGTGTGCACCTCTTAAAAATGTGTGTTTTATGTTTAAATATCACTTGCTATTGGATTTGTGCCCGGTGCATGGCAATAGGCTATTTCATACCTATTCCATAGTGGGACTTAAACATAGCTGGTGAAACATGGGAGTGTACTATACTCCTCTGCCTACCTCTACCGGGACAACAAGCGTGATGTTACGTTATAACTAATCTATAATTAATTTCCTTGACACAATTCCAATTTCGGTTGTTATGTATTCCTAATTTTTTTTTGTTATTATTGAACAATCTCTCTATTTAATTTCGCAATTGACAGTATTACAGTGTTTACTATTATTTGCATGTTTTATATTATTAAGGAGAATGAATTTAATTAGGATCAGTGTGAAACATTTATTTTTAACATGTGTATACTCATAGTCTGAGCTTACTTGTAACAATGTAACAACTTACAGAATAATTTTGAATATGAAATGTAGAATTCCAATATGGTAAAATATACAATTACAAAACAATTAATCTAAACCATGAATACACTAAACAATCTTAATATTATTTTCCCCAAAACCATATTTGTTCATAGGCTCCAAAAACTTTATTGGTTAAATTACAAGAAAACTTGCAGTAAAATAATTCAGTAATGTGAAATACATTACATCCATATTGTAAATTACAATGATATTGTTACATGGTCTCAGTATGTTGTCAATATGCTGTGCTTTCACAATTATGCAAGACTAATTTATGAATAGTTCATCTTCATAACTATTAAGTGAAGTTTTGCCCATTTGATATGTAATAGTATAATATAGGTTTAATCACTTCTTGTATTTAAATATCTATAAAACTACCTATCATATACTTGTATGATTTTTTCATTCATACAAAAATCGAATTGGACTGTCTTTTACCATTCCTTGTATATTTATTCCAGTACAAACTACCTCTATTAATATTGTTGTAATATTTAACATTACAATTAATCCAGTCTGTACCTGTAAAATAAAATTATTTAAGATCTATTTTTCCTGAAAAGTTTAATGACTTCAGATAATGTTTTTAATAAAATATACTATTGTACTATACCTACTAAATTTATATAGCTGTTTATAAATAGGTTCACAGAACAATTGTAATTATAAAGCTTTTAGATGTGTTATTAACTGTTTGTGATGTTACTGTGTATAAATAAATGTTATTTTTTTAAAGTAAATTTTATTTATATAACAATGAGGGATTGAATGTGTATACGTGTTTTGAAATGGAGCATGTAATATAAATAATAATTTACATTAAAAGGCCTGATTCAAGAATTCTTTGCTAAATATTAGTACACTATTAAAGAATTCATATATCTTTATATGTTCATCATGAATACAAACCTCCTGTCAAATTTTTGAAAGCTTTTAAATAAGCAGTTATTGTGATAATCCATCTTTGTAGTACAGACATATTTAGACATGAAACTCCTTCAGTGCTAGATAGATTAAGGATTATATACTATACTTCTTTCATCAGCTGTCACATTGCATATATTAACACAAAATTTTCATACTTTAGTATCACCTGCAAAGTAACCTATTCTACTAGCTAACCATGCATTCACACTACAGTTACTTTTTGTGGAGCAACATTTCCAAATGTTATTAGCAACACCCGATAGCAATAAGTTATTCATTGTTAGTAAATGTTGCCGTGTTAGTATAAGTTAAGTAATGTTGCTTATATAGTATAAGTTAAGCAACAATCAATAACATTGTTAGATAATGTTCTTCATCTTCCATGGTGACATGTACATAGCCAGAAGTTGGAGGACATATGTCGTGCTCGGTTGTTGTCGAAAGTTAATCTTTGTTATATTTTGTTAAAAACAATCTCGACAAGTGGTTACAAACAAAAAAATATAATTACTGCGATAAAATCATTAAAGAGCTTTCAGCACTCTTGTGATATAGACACATCAGCATTAGCTGCTTGTTTATATATATGATAAATAATTTATGCTGTTGGCAGTATGAACGCATGAGCAACACTCAACAATTAGTAACAAGTATTCACAAAAGTAATAGATTGTTATTTAATGTAACCGTGTTGCAGAATGTTGCTCCATAAAAAATAACTGTGGTGTGGATGCATGGTAAGAGATAAAGAGCACACCTCTAAATATCTGCTCTGTACTACTGTCCGATCCCAAACCATTTTGTGTCTGAAATCAATAGTATTAACATTAAAAATTTATATTTAATTTCATGTTTTTGTCAGCATTCTGCAATCCTACTAATATTATAAATGTGAAAGTTTGTGAGGATGGATGTATGTGTTTGTTACTCTTTCATGAACAAATTACTGGAGGGATTTGGATGAAACTACAGTAATATAGGTTATGCATCAGAATAACATATAGGCTACAATTTGTAATGATTTTATGCACTTTTGGTTGCAATATAATGATACATGTCAATTAAGTCAGAAAAAAATCTGCCCTCTCAGAGCAATCTTGGTGTACACTGCCTAAACCATTGGAGTTACACAAAGATTATGTACCGTAGGAATGTTCGTCTTGAATAGTCTCATTAACTAGGTATTGGATTTCACATGCCTGCTACGTAAAGTGTATTCGTTCTTTTTACCGCACTAACAACTACACGGTGGGTATACACTGTGATAATAGGAGGGCTCCAAAATCTCCAAGAGAATGCACCGACGGCCTCCCAGAGCGGTGTCCGTACAGATCTTACACATACACATGAGGGACACGATTAAGATAAAATATCACCAAAACTCACTACATCTTCCGACGTTCTGACTTCTTCTAACTAAACTGAAACTTCCCCACCCTTGCGTCAATAGTGTTAGATGAATGTCACAAGTGTCATATTATGTCAAGTAACTATGATCGACTTACTTCTACACAATTATTGAAAGCAAAATAAATAAAATAAAATCTGTGGATCTCGATATAACATTACGCATATTAATAATATTGCATTAAAATAACATTACAATAAAGTAATAGTACAATAAATTATTTATAAGCTATAAGCGCCCTCTGTACAGCTCTCGAATAAATAATATATTTTCATGTTTCTGATTTAACTAGATGGCAGCTTTGTCGTACTTCAGTAGTTATATATATAAAAATGGAACTTAACTGATACCAAGTGCATGAAAACTTCTTACTTTTGATGCTTTAATCCTCCGCGCTTAAATTTCGACTTTTTCGTAAAGACTTAAGGAACAAAATATGTTTTGATTGAGAGACATTTTAATTTTTCAATTACTTTATGAGGTAATTAACCTTATGTAGGTACCTGAGCTTCGGGCGAGAGACATTATTAGACATCTATGATTATATAGAATGTATAAACGGACGTTTATTGTTATTTTGTGCAGTGCTGAAAGTAGAAAAAAAAATTATTGACCCATAAAGTTTAATATGATTAAAAATATTTATAATGGCAGACAGATGTTGATTGTACAGGGCTGTGAAATATGGGTATTGATGTGCAAAGGACAACAAGATATCCATAAACTTATTTCATTACTTAAGATGAGACCTTACGAAATAATTAAGTTGAAAAACAGCTCTCCAACTATTTCTCAATTCCTGTTTATTTTCCCTTAAATACAGCTGTGTATAAATAGTTCCGAACTTAACATATCTTTATTATGTTATAAATCAATGTAAAAATTCTAGAAATAGCCAAATTCATAAATATTGTAATTGATAGGTTTGGATGAGTTTTAAAGTAGGGAGATGTTCTGGGGCGTAGCTGAAACTCTCCTGAACCCCCTCTGTCTCGCTTTCTCCTATGCAATTACAATATCTGTGCGTATTCGTGCATTACGGAATATCATATATACGTCCCTGTCCGACGCGAAATTCTAGATGATTATAGTCATACCGTTTATTCACAGACTACAATATACCTACTATATTCATACAATTAAATAGGCCAAACATAAATTATTTGTTTTTTTTCTTTGAATCGTGGTATTTTAGTCACGTTTTTACATTAAAATACATAGTTATTAAATTTACATTGAAACTTGGGATGAATTTATATGAAATATTGAACAAAAAATTACTATGTAAAATGATAAATGTGTACCGTAACAAATATCTTAAGGTAAGTTTATACTTAGTTTTACACTGCACAAAGATAAATCTATGTACAACTAGGTAGGTACGTATAAAATGATTCTACGACATTTTCTAAATTAAATCTGTAATCTCTGTTTACCCTTATGGTAAACAGGTAATGCAATATTGTATACTTACATTATTATTATTGTTTACATTATTAGTATTACATATAAGTATGTAAGTAACTTTTTCTAATTAGCACAATTTTCTAATTAGTAATTATAAAAATATTTTTTTAAACGTCTGCCTAGTTACTACGACTTTTGAAATTCTTTTATTAAGAAGAATTTCATACACTAAGTATGATGTATGTATAATAACTTGATTCTTATTAGGGTCCTAAAAGGAAAACTAAGTCAAAGAAGGTGTAACATTTCTTTAATTTGGCTGCACTTGTTCGGTCGCCCGGCCGCGTCTGTGCGTGTGTGCTCGGTCATTACGGAGCGTTATTTGTTACGATTAGGGTTGGGATGGGCCCGTCCCTATCGGCACGGTCCTACGCTCCCTTCCGCGGCTATTTGAATAGGCCTGCGAGTTGCGTAACGCGCGGCCAATGACAGCGGTGCTGCACATGCATGGGGCGGAGCCCTTACGTCACCGCGCTCTGCCTCCGCGGTCGCGCAGTCGCCGTGACGTCACATAGCCTTCGTCCCGCGCGCCCGAAGCGACGCTAGCGCCCACGCTGCCGGCGGAACCGCGCTCAAACTCGCGACAAAACACTCGTGCGCTCAAAGATGGCGGATGGGTCGGTCGAGGATCTCGCCGGTCCAACGCGAATGAACAATTTAACTTTTTCCGCGCCCGACCCTTTACATGGTGACACAAAAAAGTGCAGTGAGAAAACTTTCGACGGTGACAGAGTGAAGTTATCGTTCTACAAGGAACTGGAAACGTGTAAATCTTGTGAGAATAGTGAGTCGAACGGCGTGGCCAAAGACCGTTCCGCGACGGTCGCTACTACGGATTCCCGAAAGTCACCAGGCACGAATGTAGACATCGGTGACGATAGAAAGAAGAGATGTTTCGACAGATATGACAGCTCCGAGTCTTCTGACAGGTCAGTCGAAGTCAATTAATTGCTGACCGTCAGCTCGCAAATATGTAATGTTTTGGCGGTGTTGAAATTTGAAGAGTCAATGCTCCAGTGACCGAAGGCTGTTATGTTGATTTCGATGTCATGGCCATCGCGAGTACTTACGAAACTTGTGTCGCTAGGCCTGTGCTCGGTTGAATGCCCTCTGAATGGTCGCTGGGTCGCGATGTGATGCGAAGCTCTAATCGCTTCGAATTGCGCCCGTAGCCTTGTAATTATTTCAGCCTTTTACATGACGACACACGATCCTTCTTTCGTTGGTTGAAAGTGATACAATCGTTTGATAAGTTGTGGTACCTACTGTTTGGTACTAAAACTTGTAATAACTTATGCAAATTTTCGTTCCGTTGGATTACAGGTTAATTGATGGGAATTTGAAATTCCATTTACATTGCTTCTTTTCACAAGATTTTTTTGTAATTTTTAAACGATTTTTACATATCTATATTCTTTCATCGCCATTTTTAATCTTTCTTCTCTAACTTAGATTTTCGTCATTAAATACTGGTCTAAATCTGAATACGTGCCCGATGTATGGCCATATACACCGTCTATTCCATAGTGGAACGTAAACGTAATTGGTGAAACGTGTGACTGTAGGTACTTCACTCCTCTGCCAAGTTCTTCTGGGATTACAGGCGTGATTTACGTTATATTTAATGATTGACCAGTTCTTTGTAAGAAACGAATAATGTTTACGTACTTTATTATCAGTGTCATGATAATCAAAACGACCGTGACAATGACCATTGGGATTTGGCGCAATATAAGTAGGTCCATATATAACGAAGGAGTCTTGAAACAGTATCATATTTTAAATTCATACAAAAATTACAACTTTATTATTGCAATGCTTAAAACTCATTGCGTACTAAATTATACGTACATTGTTGCATATTAATTAGCGGGTCTCGACGTATTTGGATGGCAACAGACGCTGACGAAGTTCACATTATCACTATTGTACTATAGATAAAAAATATTATATTATCTAACATTTATTTCAAGGCAACGCTGTTAGTGAACTTGACGCAATTCGTAGAAATGACGTGAAATACTTTGATATGATAAAAAAATAATCTCTTTGTCTTTAATGGTAGATGATATCATTATGAACACATTATTATCAGATATCACATATGAGTGGAGCAGGTAAGATACATACTATATAGTAAAACTTTTAATACTCATATACATTGAATACCTGTGTGTCTGAGTGACCCAGAGTTATTTGTATAGATATATTAATATTTGCATGTAGCCATTATATGTTTAGTTCTATTTGACTTTTAATATTATAATGTATGACAAACTATATCTTTGCCAAGATAATCCATAGGTACTGGTATTCTATTGTTTTTTATGATTGTAATTTAATGATATGCAATTAATGTCCGCTCCATTGATGTTTATATCAATTTGTAATAGATACTTATAAAGAACTAGCTGTACCCAGTGCGTGTTGCTATGATGCGAACTAAAATAAATTTTGAAGGAAAGACATAACATGAATATTCAATTCATTTTGAGTCATTTTATTGATTTTGTTCATTACGAAAAAACTGTGCATTACACATATATAAAAAACGCTGCCAGATATAAAAATACGCATAATATTGTCTGTTCAATGTGAGCCGGACATGAATTTCACAATTTACGTAAATTCTTATGTCACCCTCAACTCGAAACATCATCATTCGTTCGCTGTTTTACGTTTCAATTCAAATCAGCATGAACTGTCAAGGCAATATATGAAATTCATTGGAATGACAGTGGCGCCATCTGTCAAATTGTCAAACCTGTCTAATTGGTTGTACCAACTCAGAAACCTCTGTGGGGTCATGTACAAGTTGTACAACAACTTCGCTAAAGATCTTCACATCATCAAATGCATAGTTTACGATTCCATAAAGGACATACAGACATACATTCATTTTTATATATTAATATAATTTTTGTATTACTTTAAGAAAATTGCTAAATCGTCAACTGTTCTACTTCCCTGCTGATTTATGAGGATGACTTCAAAGATAGCAACATCTTATAATAAATTTTGACATATACATTTCACTCATATTTCCATCTATTCCATAGTGGGATGTAAATGTAGCTGGTGAACTGTGGGAGTGTACTCCACTCCTCTGCCGACCTCTCGAGGATTACAGGCGTGACGTTACGTTCTGTTAAATCCCTCATTGTATATAGTAATGGAAACAATCAAAAATCCTCAAATGTTTCATTTTAGCAGAATTTAAACAACATGCTCACAAGTAAAAAGTTACATTCCCTGTATCATTGTGATGGTATTTTTGGGCCAAGCATTAATAGACACATGTTCTTTATCCAGTGTTTAAATAAAATATTAACACAATTTTCAAATTTTAACAAGTTTTACAATACACCTACACATTTGAGTGTATTTGGTGTATATTATATATACAAAGTGAGAGACTTACTAATTTTCATAGAAAAGTAGCAAAAAGTAGTACCTATACTGTGAACAATTTGCAATTAAACTGTAACGTTTTTTTTAATTCATTAATTCCTAGTCTCATATATATTATTGAGCCATTAAAATGACTTCTAATATTAACAATAGGCAGAATATAAATGTTATATCATACTATTAGTGCTGAGTGCCATATTTAAATATTTTATTTGACCAATAAGTTTATTGCCCAAATTAAATTTTGAGTATTTACCCAGATTTGTGTTAAATGATAATATGCTACCAGAATTTTATCATATTCAATCCAAGTATGTGCATGTCAATTGCATGTTGTTCTAAAGGATACATTAAGCATCAAGAATTAGGTAATTACTTGAAGCAATTTATAAATTAATATACAGAATGCATAGTGACTCTTTTTGTTATCAGTGGCTTGGTAACCTACATCTTATTATATACAGACTAATGTATGTCACATATTGCATGATATAACAGTGACCCAATCCATTAAGTATATTTTATTACTCACACACTAACTAAAGTGTTTTGCTTTATAACTATTTCTGTATTTTGTGTTATATAAGATCAATGCTTTTTAAATTTAATTTCGTACACTCAGATTTTCCTAATTTAGATTTTCTAGTAGTGGCTCGGAGTCTGGAAATGTGCCTGGTGTATGGCAATAGCCTCACCACCTATTTTCTATTGGGATGTAAAAGTGATTGGTGAAACGTGGGACTCTGTACTACATTTCTCTGCCTACCTCTTCGGGGATTACAAGCATGACGTAACATTACGTTTACGCTTTTTGAAATTCAACGTACTACAATGTAAGCTGTCATATCATTTGATATCTCTGACGTTCGCATCTACCATGTTTATTACATAAGAATGCCGTCACCCTTGAGTCTAGTATGTTGTATGAGAAATAATTTTTTGGCACTTTTCGATAGTATTACGATCTAATTTTAAATGCTTTTGAATGTTAGTGAAAATATATTTTTAGGGCACTTAAATATGATACGGCTGCATTAATTGATTCTTCCCGATATTTTAATATGATTCAGAATATTAATTAATATACATCGTTCCAAACTTTCGTAATCGTAAACGTAACATTACGCCTGTAATCTCCAAAGAGGTAGGCAGAGAAATGTACTCTTCCCACGTTTCACCAGTTAAACTTACGTCCCACAATGGAATAGGTGGTGAGCAAAGTGACAAATTTTGTTGGTTCTTAAAACAGTAGAATGGATATAATAGCTT
>DWTO01003702.1:0-12292 GCA_018244755.1 Jemadia pseudognetus
AGGAGTGTAGAACACTCCCACAATTCACCAGTTACGTTTACGTCCCACTATGGAATAGGCGGTGAGCCTATTGCCATACACCGGGCACAAATCCAGACTCCGAGCAACTACTAGAAAATCTAAATTAGAAAAATTCTATAGTGCCCGACCCGGGAATCGAACCCAGGACCTCTTGATGGTCAGTCGCACTTACAACCAACACGACCAAGGAGGCAGTCCTCGAGCAGTTTTCCTTTTTATAAATTTGAATTCTATAAATTGTTATAGTTTTGTTTATCAACCCTTCTGTAAATCTGTCATCAAAAGGGTTTTGTGGTTTTGATTGAACCTAACAATATTTGAACAAACAAAACAATGTATGAAAAATTAAGAATGTGACATTACAATTATTATGATCATGATGACAAGAAGATCATAGCTTTGTGAGAAGAAAAAGACTATTAAACCAATGAAGAAGGCATATGTTCTCATTTTCTCTTTCTCATTATAAATCAGGAGTAATTTATCAGGTAGAGTTACATCTGGTTTAACTAGCAAAGTTTTCTTATACTTTTATTGTGTTGGTTGCATGTACAACTGCCGATAACTAGGTCCTGGTTTCAATTCCCGGGTTGGGCACTATCAGATTTTTCTATTTTAGATTTTCTAGTAGTGCCTCGGAGTCTGGAAATGTGCCCGATGTATGGCAATAGCCTCACTACCTATTCCATATTGGGATGTAAACGTAACTGGTGAAACGTGGGAGTGTAGATACTACATACCTCTGCCTACCTCTTTGGGGATTACAGACGTGATGTGGTTATGTTTTACGTTGTTTCTTACACTTAATTTCTTGTTTGATGTAAAAAATTAAAGCAATAGTTTTGACCTTGCTCTGTTATTGTAACATGAATTAGTTTTTATATTACACAAACCATTGCTAGTTGATATTGTCAAGTTTGGTACTTAACCAACTCTTCAATTTTGTGGATTATGAAAAAAAAAACCCTTCAAGGGAGGCTTATAATCAGTGGTGAAATTAGACAGATTGATGATGATGATTGTCAAGTTTATTTGTGCACTTTGTAGCGGGAACGCCGCAGCCGCTCGGTGTCGCCGGTGACGGAGATGCTGCGCCGCAGTATGGAGAAGGCTCGGGCTCCGCTGGCGCCCGACCGTCGCCGCGTTTCGCGTCAGCTGCTCACCGACATGAACATAGCACAGTTACAGGTCAGTTCTCTTTTCCTTCTTTCTATCTTTATCTTTCTTTTATGTGCTAAATTAACATAGCCAATGGGCATTGGAAATTTCTATATATGAATAAAAAGAAATCAATCTCTACTGGTGAATGAGACTATCCAATCTGTTCCGTTGAGATGTAACTGCATTTGATAGGATTTGTTATTGACCTGTCTGATAGGATTAAGCCCTATCTGAAATTAATCATGAATGAGTTGGTAACCCTGTGAATTACCTTTAACATTTTATGAGAGTGGAATTCAGACTGACTATGGAAATAGTGTTGAAACAGGTGTTTTGTATTAAAATATATACTACTGGATGGTCGGGAATTCAGGAAGCTTTATAACATCATTAAAAAAAACAACAAATGTTTTTATTCAACATAACAAAATAAAGTCTGTTTTTCATTCACGCAGTAGCTGAATCCCTCAACCCTTAAGAGATATAGAAATGTCAATAAAATTTCCCCAGTCTGCAGTGTAACTGATTGACAATTATTACAACTGTTTGCAAGTGCTGTCAAGGCAATTGATTGTCTGTGTCAGCACTACCTGTACGGAAATGCTGCATAGCTCTGAAATTCCTAACATTTAACCTTGATTACCACCAAATACAATAGCCAACACGCGATAAAAATCTGTCAACTATTACCACACAAATGCACGCCTGAACTAATTACGAAACTTGACATATTAATTTGTATAAATGTTTTAAATTTCCTTCATAAATGTAACTCGACGTTTTCTTAATTTTTTATCGCATCGTGTAACCTTGTTCAATAATGTGTTCTTGACGGCCGTAATCGTAAGCCAACCGTTATAAATCTTTACAACAATGGTCATTGTTTTTTATTTTGTGTTGGTTGGAACCATTACACCATTGGTTCATGGAATTTTATAGAAATTTTCAATTTTTTTTCAATAACGACAGACAGTAATTTGCATATTTTGCGCCCTAAGTGGACTTGAACTAATTAATTACTCAACTATCCATAAGCAATGGATTATCAAAGATAACAATTAAGTAATCAATTATTACAATTATTTTACTAGTTATTACAACAATTGTAATTTCACCGGAAGATTTGATTTGTTATCTGTATTTTTTACCAAAATTACATTTCTTTAATTTTATTCGTCTTTTTTCCTATGAACATATTCTATTAGTACCTATATGTATATTGCCACGTTTCACTAGTTACGTTTTCGTCCCACTATGGAATAAGCAGCAGTCACGCTTGTAACCGACACCAACGAGGCAGTCACTAAGTTGATGATGATGATCTATTGTAATCGTTGTGATGGTGTTGTTTTAGGTGATCGTCAACGAGCTGCACTCGCAGATCGAGTGGCTGAACGACTCGCTGGTGAAGCTGCTGATGGCCCGCGACGAGTTACACATGGGCCAGGACTCCATGCTCGTGGACATCGAGGATCTTACTAGATATTTGTGAGTTACAGACATGGCCTGAATAAGTTATGAACTGTACTATAGTCCAAATTTTAAGGCCTTGGTCAAACCAAGCCTTAACATTGTAATGCACGTATAAAATCAATAGCCAGCATAAAGAATATAGGTCTTTCAAGCGATTACAAACGACTTGTAAAATGTAATAGCTTGGACCTTTTAGTTAATGGTCAAACTTGTTCTCATCATGATCATCATCAATCATTAAATTATTCAACTTGCCCCCTCACACTGTCTCGTCTCAAATGAGCAGGATTAAAGCCACATCTGCCATGCTGGCCAAATGTGTGATGGCAGACAATTTTAGTCTACATCTTGTGTCTGTATTGACATATGTGTCACAAGTTCCTTATTATAAGTTGCAAGAATAATCTCACATACACCAAACCAATAATACCATAAGACTAGTAAAATAACTTGATGGAATTTTGATATCTGTAGGTTTATGTAACAATATAATATAAATTCATATATCATTTATTCAAAATTGGTTCAGTAGAACACTTTTTGTACTTCAAAATGAAACTACCACCGCTTCGGAAAAGGCCTCGCTTTGGAGAAGAAGCGGCAAAAGTAACCCCAAAGGTGTGCTACCGCATCTTTTAAAATAAGCACTTATGTTAAAATATAAATCATATTACAAGTGTTAGAACTATAGCAACTCATTTCCAAACGTCTATGACTTGCATGTAATCTGCAATTGAGTAATAGGCTTTTTGACATAGTCGAAGCTTAACAAATTTCTTGAATTTACAAACTGACAAATTTACCGCTTACCTTAAAATCACACCTGTAAACCCCGAAGAGGTAAGCAGAGAGGTAGTGATGTTTTACAACGGAATAGGTGCTGAGTCTATAGCCATAAATCGGGGACATATCCAGACTCTGAGCCACTACTAGAAATTGTAACTAAGAAATCAAAGTTAGTAAAATCCCCTAGTACCAGACCTGATACTAGAACCCAGGCCATCTCGATTAGCAGTCGCATAGTTAATCAGTCAACCAACAAGGAAGTCTATGTAGATTTCATTGGTAATAATTATTATTATTACTTTTTTCGTTGCAGAGGTGTTAAGGAGCAGACCAAAAAAACTAAAGGCAGCACCGCAAAATCCGGTGTAAGGAGGCTCACATCACTCGTGCACAAGTAAATTATCTAAATGTTAGCTTTTATTATATACTTTTTGATTCCTTTATGGATTATTGTTAGTATCATTGTAACCAAGGACGACGATATTATTCATTCTTATGTAAGTTACTACTTGATGCAGGGCAAGTGAAATCCTTGTGTTTATTTACATATAATTGATGGCAAACACAGTGGTGACTATAATTTAAACTGACTTTGCATGATATGGAACAGGATTGGCCATGGACAAGAGGATGAGATAAAGAAAGTTACTAGAAGTATTGCATGTAACATTATGTATGTGTCCGATGACATCAAATAATTGTTTCTATTGGACCTTGTGTATGTATGAATTGGAACATTGGAAACATGCTTGTTGTTGGCATATAAAACATTTATCTTAGGTTACAAATATCAAGTTTAGTACAATTTGAATTTACATTATAAATATGTAGTAACATAATTAAGAAGTATAATCGTTTAGAAAATAATCTCATTTATAAATGTTTAATGATATTGCAATATTTGTAACTGTCCATTTTAAAACTTTGTAACTCTTCGTTTATCTAAATTAATCGATGGCTATGTTATGCGAAATTTCATCATGATTACATAGGGGGTGTAGCGATAAGATAATGTTGTATCAATATTGCTCCAAATGTTAATGTAATAGGAAAATTGCGTATTGTTTAATTTAATCGTTGTAACCGTTCATTTGTAAATGTTGTTAGATCACTTGTATCACGTGTTAACTCTATATCTGTATATACATGGTGTTCACTGTTAGTGTTGTGACTCTGTCGCAGCTTTGTGTCTCCAAATTATTGTTGTATACTCACATGTCCGCTTTAATATAGATATTAGCTCATATAGTGATATAGTATTTTGTGATTCGCAAATTAGATGATATTTTTGCATTGTAGAGCTTCACTGTTACAACACAATGACAGTGTTAGCGCGGTATTGAAAGATTATATATTTAATATGGCCCAGTTGTCTTTGCTGATAAGAGTTCTTTACTACCAATGTTGTACTGTTTGGCTGCGTCCGTAACCCACCGATGGGCATAAATATCCTCTGAAATAGCTGGATACATTGTATCCTTAGAGGAAATGTCATTGTTCATACATATTTATTTGGTTGGAGTGATGATTTGTATTTGATGTTCTATGCCAGCAGATGACAGCTATGCCAATGTACCATATTTGACTTGAGACAGATCTTTTAAAAATCAAGGATAGCTTCAAAGGCATTGATGAGTATAATTAACGCATGTTATATATTATATATCGGAAATTTTAGTTCACATGTCTTAACTTTGGATAAAATATCATACACATATTCTCAGTCTGTGTGTGATATTATAAATATATCTTAAATCCAGACAGTTATATTCACAGCCCCATTAACACAATTTTCAATATTCCTGTCTGCCATGAAAGGATCCTCAGGCTTGATCCTTCTCCGAATGTCTAAATTTATGTATATTCGTTTTGAGTGTATTTTTGTCTATGTCAGTATTTTCATAATATTGAAGCACAAAGGTTTCGAATGCAATTCTATTATCAGATTGGGACCTGCTCTGCCCAAGAATAGCTCATTTTATTTTTCAGACTATGTTCAGACTTACATGTTTCAGTTGTAAATTTTTTTAAGAAATTATTTTAGTTATTAGTACAATTGTGGTAAAGAAGTACTTTGGGCTCTTAGTCCCACACAAACTTTTATCCTTCGACTATATTGAATAAGTAACAAATCAGCATTATATAACATAGCAATCTCTATTAATATATTATCTTAAAGCTGACTATGCTGGTATGAAAATTTAAAAGTCATTGGACTTCAAGCCTTGGGAATTTCTTCATCAGTATCGTAAAATCGTTACACAAGACTATGAAAATATTTATAGCACAATGTCATTTACACTATTCTTATATAGTGTACATTTTAAACTTGATATGATCTACTGACATTTTGCTCCGAATAAATGTTTCTCTAACAAACATGTTTTGTAAACTAACATTTTATTTTCGTTTTATAAGGTACATTTTCTGTCTTTCGTCCTAACTTTAAATATAAAATGACGTTATATGTTATACGCTATTTTCCGATTTGAATTTAGTGGAGATTTATAATTTGACGACCTATGTCACTACTGTTGTAGTCATCCGGTTTTTTTTTTTCATTTTACATCGTGCCACTAAAATTATTGCTTTAAGTTCTAAGAAAATAATAGTCCCGTATGAAATATCTATGTATTGAACTGTAGCAATTTTTGACACAATTAAGATAATTATATTTAGCGCGCGTTCCTGTCAGGCTGACACTAAACACTGAGTAGCCTTTCATTACATTCTACCTTTATATGTCCACACATTTCATACAACAAACACTAGATTTATAAGATAATGATTAATAAACAGCTCACACTATTTTCCTCCAATGCACTTCATACCTCTTTTGCATAAACGCATTAATGCATATATATTTTTTTACCAAAATACACACGCCACTCCTATGAAAGATTTCAATGTAATATGATTAAATATTTTTAATTCTAGCAGGTGGTTATAAAAGAATTTGAATTCACGGATTTGGTTCGGTGACCGATTTGGATTTTAAATTTGGAACATTTTAGCGTTACAAGTTACAGGTATACGATTTTATATAAAATTTAGTATATTATTTTTAAAATGCTACATAATGTAATTTGTATATGTAGTTTTTATTAGCAATATATGTAGGGAGGGTCTCGCTTATGATATTTATTATATCATTTTACATGAATATCTCAATAATTGCACATGCTTATGTTAACTGATGGATACTTATTTCCGTGTGTATGTATCGACGTATAGTATCAAGTAACATAAATATTACGTATATTTTGACCATTTTTATAATTGGCAATTTCCATTTTTCTCACGTAATTGTATCGATCGCTGCCATTTTCTCTGCCATGTTTTTTTTCTTTGTACAACAGCCCTTAGGTCATCGATTATTTTCACTCTTGTGTTCCACCAAACAATGTGTAATACATACAAAAGAAAACAACCGAAAAATACCAATTTTATTGTTCCTTTTTTGAATAATCCATCTAATATTTGTGTTCTTTTTTTATATTAATTGTTGTTTTCTTTTTAATTTTAGCTCATTTTTTTTACATTTGTTTATATTTCGGTTAGTAGTCTTTAGTTACCATTTTAAAAGTATCTTTAGTTTTAATTTTATTTTTTTATGTTGAAAATAAGGACTCCTTATGTATCACAAACTACCGTTGTCGATATATCGTAAATGATTTAAGTAAACAGGGTTCTCAAAATATCTATGGGTTTTTAAAGTAAGTATACTGAATCATTTCCGTTGTTTCCACGACGAGCGCTAAGCATCATTTTTATCATAATAGGAAATATTAATAATTGCCTTTGTTATACATGTTTGTAACTAACGATAAAATGGTTCTCTGTTTTTATTAAAACTTACTTAAATCTTAAAGGGCAGGGTATTTTTTTTTTCTTGTACGTTTCTATTGAGCGCAATTTGGGTTATATTGTATTCAGTTGTTTGTAAATGCGCATCAAGTTCCTCTTTTATGTGTAATCGAATGCAATTTCAAATATTTAATGGATCCAATAGGAAGCTGTTTGTACTTCACGAACTATGAAGTGATTATTGTGGAAAAAAAATGTCTATAATTCACATAATCTCTATGGTAATAAATAGTCTTTACATCTTTCAAATTTTTCTTAAAACTAATGTTGAGTCCAGATAAAGTCGTTAGGTTTATACAAAAATGTCTCATAATCGTTATGATTAGACAATGCACGTGTCATAAATACAAGTTACAAATCTGTTAAAATATTATATTGATTCTATGATATTTTATTTTTCAGCATAGTACAATTTGTTTTCTGTGATCGTTTTAGCTGTCCTAATTTCTAAGCTGTCTAGATATGACGTATTGCTTTAAGCACCCATTGCTTGATTTTTATAAAGTTGGCTGCAGATCAATATAATGTAGGATTAGACCGCTGAAAACTATTTATTGTTTACAGTACAAAAAAATATAAAAAAATACACGGAAGCAATAAAATAATATAGAAGACGACAGACGATGTTATTGCTAAATAGCATTTTTTTTCTGGTAAGCCAAATACAATTGTAGATATGAAGGGTTCTATTTGACACGTGTGTGTGACAACATGGCGGTTAGCATTCGCGCCAAAGTTGACTTTAGTACATTAATACTGTTGTGGATATATTCATCTCAACCATTATAAACATTTACGAGATTAAATAATATGATATATTTTAATTATTTAATTGTAGAGCACTGTTATCTGGACACAGCTTTTTCTCAATTTAAATGTAACAATACGACTTGTAATTTAATGTTGGCATTAAAGAGAATGTTCTGCTCCGCTTATTAAAAAAATATTACAGATACATATGTGATACGTACATAATATTCGATTATTCCAAATAAAGGAGAAAGTGTAACAGATGTTTTATTTTGCGTCCTATTTAATATCCACATAGTATAGTCCTCAGGACCTCTTGATCGGCAGTCGCATTTGCAACCAACACGACCAACGAGGCAGTCTACTCATGTAAATACTGCCTTTTTTATAAAAATGCTACGTTTTTTTCATAAAAATAATGAGTATTTTTGGGATATCACTTTATAAGGCCATCTGACTAGACGGCTTATGAACGACATAAATACATAGAATATATGGGTAATATATTCTCTTCTATCTATCTATAGATATATGTTAATGTACAAGTATTAGTAATGTACGTATATATTTTATCCTATTAAAGCCTATACCTTCAAGAAGAGAACACGCAAACTTCAGTGCTCCAGCGTGGCGAGTGCCCGAAAATTAACTGTACTTCGACGATGTAGTCTTACGAACAGAGCCATATTGTTTGTGCCTTCCTATGTAGGTATGTATATCCTTCATTATATATTATCCTATTTTCAGTATTCCATATTAATAGGAAAATATTGTTTTCAGAATTTATTTCTTATTATATAAGTAGGTACGCATTAAGATCCGTGTCATTATATTATAATAATATAATCTAGCTTATTTTTATATTAGACACGAGGTGTAAATTTGTTTAAAAGTTACCAATTGACCTTGTATACACGTTTATTATCTAGTACTAATTAGATCTAACCGATTGCCCTACATAAAACTACATAAACTAAACCAAAAAAAAGCAATTTAAATGGCACGTGAGTCGGCGCACGGAATGCCGGCGATAATTAAGTAGGGGCGACGCGCGGCGCCGGGTCAGATCGCAGTCCTGCGGCGCGTCGCTGATGTCGAGCCGCCGCTGACCCCAAAACGAACGCGTCACCTGCGCGGCCCAGGTGCGACGCCTCAATTAACATCATCCTCCTGTAGTTCGTACGTACTCCGCGCGATTTATTTGTTTCACTCCCACCATTATAAGTAGAATTGAAAAGCATTAGACGCAAACCAATTCGAGATACCAAAGATAGATTGCTTCCTTTCTCGCGAAAGTTATTTAAACAAAAACATTGCACCCAATCTATTTTAATCGGAAAATAGATGAGGGATAATGAATGGTGTAGATAACGTTCATTTTTATTGTGCGAATGTTGCCACTTGCAGTGTTATCTATTTTAGTTTTATTGGATAAAGTTGTTTCGGGCAAATTGATATCCTGTACCCTGTGGGAACGAATGCATTTACTAGATAAAACAAGCTTAGACAAAAATATTTAAACAAATGTAATTTACCATTTTAAACACATTGTTTTGTTATATGTTTTTAAATTGAATAGTACATTTTAATCTTAATGATTTTTTCACTTTTTTTTTAGTAGTGCTCAAATCGTAGTAGGTACCTACCTCGGCAGGTGAATCAGTTAATAGATTCCTAAATTAAATACCATCCCCAACACTACAATATATTAGTATTTTTATACAATTATTTTCCACTTGAGAATCGCCGCGCTGCTTGACCAATGAATCCGACCAATCTAGACTCGACATTTTCCATATCTACATTGTTTTATCATAACACCTTCAAAAGAAATAACATAGTTGTAATATATGTATATATGTACCTACAATCTATGTAACTACTTATGTGCATTATTCTTCATGTATCCGAACTCCTAGTGCTTAAGCATGGTAAGTACCCACCATATAGCTATGACCGGCAAGGATAAAAATATCTTAAAAGAAATTTAAAATGTTAACTGTTTGTTAATTAATAATTCAATCACGTTCAACGTTTGTAGATATGTAACATCATCTTTTCCTAAATTAGATTTTCTAGTAGTGGTTTGCAGTCTGGATATGTGCCAGGCTCACTATCTAAGTATTCCATAGTGGGACGTTAATGGAACTGGTGAAACAAGTAAGTGTAGGTACTACATTCCTCTGCTTACCTCTTAGGCGATTAAAGCGGGATGTTGCGTATTGAGTTTTAAGGAGGCATTATTTAGATATTAACTTTCCTTTTAAAATATTCTCCACTTCCACTTGAATGTCAATTTTATAATCTAATTATGAGTAATTTTGTATTCCTAAACAATGTTAGTTGTAAACAATAATAATATCTTTATCGGGACCTCGGAAATCTTATGGTTTTTACGACACCAATGATGCAGGAATAAAAAGTTATCAGCCGTGTTATCCGTACGCATGCGCATGCAAATCACCGCAGCATGCGGGCGCGCCGTCACCGCATCACCGCACGCGAGGGGAGGTGTTACCAAATTGACGATAATTTTTTGATCAAACAGGAGGGTTGGTTATTATGCAGTGCTTAGATATTGTATATTTTTTAAGTACCTATACAAAGGATAGCCCAAATTGAAATTAAAACCTTTCGAAGTTTATTCTAAATTGGAACCTTCAGTTTATCCTTTTTTTCATTTTGGACAGCAACCGTTGTTGTAAAATGTAAATATCTACATTTAAATAAAAATACTAGCCTTCTTGAGGCTTTTAATTGTAAGGCAAAAATCTTTATTGTTAAACACATGTTATATTGTAATTGCAAGTTTTTGAATTTTACTTTCATATGCTATTTGCACACCTGTAACGGATAACTGATATAAAAATGTTGTAGATATGTATAAGTCACGATGAGTTCATAATTTAACTTTCCATCCATAATGTTCTAATTTACACTAAGAAATTATAAAAAAAATATCTCTCCAATGAAAAATCAATGTATCGCACTCTATAAAAATAATTTTTAAAATGACAATACAAAACAATTAGATATTATAAAAATAATTATTATTGTGTAAGTATTCGTAAATTATTAACTTTTACTTTAACTTTAAATTATTAAATGTATTTACTATAATGTGTGCTATTTTGTACTCGAGAAGAATTCCACTAGGCTCTAAGTCCCC
Source organism: Jemadia pseudognetus (assembly GCA_018244755.1). Classification (NCBI taxonomy): domain Eukaryota; kingdom Metazoa; phylum Arthropoda; class Insecta; order Lepidoptera; family Hesperiidae; genus Jemadia; species Jemadia pseudognetus. The sequence continues at coordinate 11,228 of DWTO01003702.1, forward strand.
CCAACGTAAAATAAATAAAAAAAGATTACATGATGTGTAATATTAAAGAAAATCATGTATTTCAGGTTTAGAAAACAAACAATAACCACCTGCCCCATGTCACTCTCGTTAGAGTCTGGTTCGGATCGTAGAGTTCAATGTCAATGGAAGGGTCACAAGCGCGGTTGAATGATACGGGCTCCTCCACTGTTGACGTACAACACATCAACACGGTTTTATTTATATTCTCTGCATACATTACATATATTTTTAATCTGTATCTAGTCATCGACGTCTTTATTATGGCGCGAAAAGGCAGCTTGCATGCAATCAGTGGCAAATAGGTAGTTAAGTCTAATTATAAACGGTTATCCTTCTACGTTGAAAGATTACGTAGATTATACGTGGTTTAGCTAATTAAAGTTTTAAATCGCACATTTAGAATTATCAACGTACCTTAGACAAAGATTTACGCGCTCAAATAATCGCGTGTGCGAAACATTCTGTACCTATCTTCTATCTCATTAGTATAAAAAGGCTGGAACGGAAATGAATGCGATTAATTCCTTTTATACTATGTTTCAAATGATTTGTTAGATAATTAAAACTACAAATATTTTACACTGACGTATGTACGTCAGTAGAATAAATCTATCTAAGGTTAAAACACGACATTATAGTTCATTGTTCATTTTTTTATTTTGTTCTCCGTTCTCATGTTTTCTTCCGTACTGTAGTTCTGTTATTTTCGTTTCGCTTGCTGTTTTACGTTATTATGTAAAAGTCGGTAAATCTGTTTTGTTTAGCCTAGAGCCTGTTTAGCCTGTAGAACCTGTAAAAATTTTTTGTTGTTCAGATTTTAAGTAATTACTTGGCATATTGTCCTAGTACAATTCGTTGTGTTATTTACATTATCAAAAGACATTGCATAACTTATAACAATGCGTATTTTATAATATTTAGCAAACTTAACATTATTAAACTTAACTGGTATATTGTGGTATATACCTAACTGGTGAATTGTGGGAATGTTCTACACTCCTCTGCCTACCTCTTCGGGGATAACAGGCGTGATGTTACGTTTTT